>JXSR01S007714.1:23523-35253 GCA_000969725.1 Ophiothrix spiculata
CCGACTTTGACGAGGTACCCTGACCCCCCTGAAGGTGGTACCTACGAATTTTCTTCGCTAAAATGACCGCAAAGGATGAACTTACAACAACCCCAAACCCCTACACTCAAAAAAATGAAACTTACACTAAGTTCATGCTACTTAGAAAATATTAATTTGAGTTACGTAAAAAATCCAATTTGGAGATATTACTCATAAGATATGCATTCTTATCACTCTAAATAACATAAAGTTATTTAAACTGGACATATTGGAGTTGCACTGACAACATGGGTCCAATAATTTATGAGTACGGTGTATGAGTATGAAAATTGAATAAGTATTACTTGAATAATTATCTAGCCGCTGTTAGTCAAACTTATGTTTTCATCGTATTTACTGAATAAAGCCTGTTAAAATAGTTAAGTAAACGTAAGTAAATATGTGTAACATGAATGAGTAACAATGACATAGTGTGTTTCAATTCAATCAACTAAACACAAAAGTAGAACCAACAAGTACAACTATTAAATTGACAACACCTTCATGAAGATAACAAAATGTAAAATTGATACTCTTGCGTACACAAAACTCAAATCAGTTAAGTAAAAAGAAGTAGAGAAAAATAGTATGCAGCCTACAAATAAGTCTTAAGTTATAGTAAAAAGGACACTAAAAGAAGCCAAATTCATATTTTTTACGTTTATCTGGTCAAATATGATTTAATATACACAAGAAGGTCCAATACATTCATTTGGTAGTTTTTATACAATGTTATGATGAGTTACTATGGAACATATACATTTCACATATAAATTTATGTTCTGCTCTTTTGAGAATGTGAATGGCTCTGTGGCGCATACGGTAAAGCATCAGACTCATGATCCAGAGGACCCAGGTTCGATTCTTAGGTAGGTACAAAGGTAAATTTTCTCATGTCTGTAAATATAATTCAAAATTAGTAAGGAACCAATCGAGAAATTTCCTCCTTAAAAAAAAGTGAAATTGATTCGTTGTTTTTTTTAATTTCAATTTATTTGTTGTAAGTCAAGCACAATTTAAGTATTTTATTTATGTGGAATCTACTGACGCTATTCAGTTAAGTGAACGTTTTACTAATAGAAGCAAGTAAAAGCATCAAGATAACTCAATTAAAAAGAGTTATTATAAACCGTGTCAATTAAGTACAAAATACGTGAATAAATGCTTGTTGCCCCTACTTAATAAAATCAAGGCAACCGTGTTGCACAGATTTTTTAAAGTAAATTCAACAAATTATTTTTTTGAGTGTAGGTCATATTCGTTTGCGTTTTTATGCGACAGGGAATCATCCGTTAGGGTGGTGATGGTAAGACAAGGGTTAAAGGAACATGTACAGGGATATTGAGGCTAAAAAATTGCTGCGATAAAGTCATGATGAATTGATGAGAGAAATATCTTACAAGAAAGAGAGTTACTAAAGAGTGAAGCTTTCAGAGCAGTATTTCAATTACAGAAAAAATAGGTCCCTTACTTGAGTATCATTTGCCTCATTTTATAAATATGATCTAATTGAATGTAATGTGAACTTACTGTCTTATTAATGGTAATCAACCATAAATGACACTTGTTGATACTAAATCATCATAATTTGATGATTTAATATCAATATGTTTAATGATATGAAAGTAGGAAAGCTGTTACACACTAAATACATTACTAGTAGGCGCTTCATGTCAAAAATTATCCAACTAAAAATTCACAACATTTCTCTATATGCTGAAAGAGAGAACTTTCAGCTTTAAAAATCTTTTAAAAATTTTGAAATCAGACCTTCCGTTGCGGAGATATTACGGTTTTTATACAGTTTGATAAGACTAATTTGGAGAACAGATGTCAAAGGTCAACTCTTTTATTTCCTTTATATTGGCATGTTACCAAGATATTTCAGTCTTAACAAACATTTTTGATCATATCTTTAAAAGTTTTAATTGTACAAGCTTCAAACTTTCAGAGTGTGTTGCTTAAATCATGTGCATTAAGAATATAGCTTAAAATTTTGAGTTATAAACAAGGAAGTTATAGAGGGAACAGGGATTCAACGCCATTTTGATTTCATCGCCATGCAAATCCTATGGGACGGCAGCCATCTTGGATTGTCGCTCATGGAGGGTGACTTATTGTACCTCCGGCATTTTACGGCTCCGCGTGCAACTCTTCGAGAGTCTTCGCAACGGATTAGCGGGAAAATTGGCGTACTTTAATCAGAGCAAGTCGCAATCCACGCTACATGAAACGCAGACACGGTTTGCGCGTGAAACAAAATGCACACGCTGTATATGCGTCAGGTGAAGATTTACGCGATCTGCCTGGATATCGGGTCAAATTCCGAATATATCCGAAGGTACAATAACTCAGCTCCATGAGCGACACAAGTTGGCGTAGAAACCATGTCCCCCCCCCCCCCTATAACTTCCTTGGTTATACATCATAAAATGGCTAATTTGCATAATTAATGACTTAATTAGCTCTGTTTTACTGATTTCACAACATGTTATCAAAAATCTAGATCACAGAACTCCACATCCGTACAATATTTTGACTTCACACTTTCTAGTTAAGTTGGTGGGAGTGTTAACTTTGAAGTACTAAAAGCATTATAAAGTAACTATGCATCTGATTTGCATAATTAATGACATAATTATAATTACCTACATTAGGCACTTCAGTTACCTGTTACATAATGGTGAACGGCTGAATCCAAATAAAAGTATATATTTCTGGAAGCCTATTTGCATACTAAACATGATGGTGAGGTTATTTGAACCAGAATAAGAAATATGGCCTTTTTGGTTCAAAAATCATGTTTTTGTCAAAATTTTACGGGAAAGCAACCTAGATTGTGCTTTGGTGAAATTTTAAACTATTTTACTGGTTAGAATCTAGAAAGCAATATCTAGTTGTTCTTTCCTATACTTTATTTTTTATTTCAATATGAACCCCCTGCAACTTGACCCGTGTGTATGTATCTCGCAGTGTACCGGTGGGGGGTGGGGGCACTATAAAGTACCCAAAAGTTAATATGAGATCAAAATAGCAGCCGAAGTCATTTTTAACAGGTGTAAATACGTATCAAGGTCGGAATTCGCCGAAATTGATTTTTATGTCAGATTCACAATATATACTTGTTCTTACTTCAAAACACCATAATATGAAATATATCTGTATATTTTGAAGATAATCAACAGAAACTAGGCCTATAGGGCTTGCTGATATTTGAAAGCGTTTATCTAAGTTATACATTTTAGTTCTAATAATCGAGTTAATTGAGTCGTCATTTTAATCATTATACACTCTTAAAAAGAAAGGATCAAATTGATCCGATAAAGTATCAAATATGAGCTTTCCCTTTTCCGGATCAATTTTGATCCAAATTCTTCTCAAATTTGGTCCTCTTCGGATCAAAAAAGAGCTGACAATGTCTACGAAGGGAATTCAAGATTATATCCATTTGTTTACACTAATTGGTTACGCATGCGCAATAGTATAGACAATTCAAGAGAATTCAGTTTTGCAATGTGGGATTTCCAGTTTCAGGAGGTAAACAAAGGAACCCCTACCAATTTTGTTTTATCACATTTTAAAGCAATATTTTCATATGGTTCAAGAAAAAAGATCTGTTGCGTTATGTTCTTACATGAGCACAATTTTGTTAAAATCCCGCAATAAACTTGTCAAAATTGTAAACAAATACCAAATAATTGTACATTGGTATTTTAGATTTCTTTCAATATTTACAAAATAAGGAGCTTAAAATGGGATCTCAAAGTTGAGCATATGCTTACTAATAATATCAATTACGTACATAATAAGTTTTCATGGCCAAGACCTCAAAATCCATGGGTTTTAGGTCACAATGTGCGATTTCTTCATTAAACATGGGATTTCTCCTTTTCAGTTTTGATGAAAAAACATCATTTTTTTCGGGAAACGTAACTAAAAAAACTAAAAAGTACAAGGAAAGCTTTTTCAACCATTATGTACAGTATTATCAAAATCTAGGATCGCGTTTCTCATTTTTTAATTAAATATTTATTAGTTTCTATCAAAATTGATGCATATAAATGTCGGAAACGGCACATTTAACATGGTTTTCATTATATTTCGAAAATTCCGGCTTTATTTAAAAATTTAAAAAGGCAGTAACAGTTTTTCAAGTTACTTTTCCCGAAAAATGTTCAAGCAAAATCACTGTTTTTTGCTATTTTTTTTCCGAATATGGTCATTTTTTAACCAAACCAATGGCACAAGCAGATTTTATGTCAAATTTCCTTTCTAGAAATGTATATTTTTCTATACTATAACTTAATATTTTTAGACTTATATGCCTAAAAAGAATAAAAATAAAAGCCTAAAATAGGCCCCTTAACAGATACTCATCTTAATAAAAAATACTTTGAAGAATCTGAAACAAAATGCTAGTTTTTAAATGACTGTTGCTTTGTAGTTTTCAACTGTTCCCAAGCTCAAATCCTTGCACGTACTCAAGTTCCCGACGCGCGATGAACAGTGCTCCGATTTATGTGCAATGCGTAATCGCACCTCCGTGTACGCTGTGCCGTGCGTGACGCGCTTATTTGAATATCAACTGTGGATTCATCATATATCAACAACGGTACGCTCCTGTTAAAGGAGATACAGTGAGTCGTTGAATTAGGTATTCAAACATGCTATAGAGTTGTTCATCGCTAATCAACAACGATGCATCCATGCGTCTGCGTATTTTTTATCGCGCGAGGGTGGAGTGTGATAAAAATACGCCGACGCATCGGATGCAGAGTTGTTGATTAGCGATGAACAACTCTGTAGCATGTTTGAATACCTTTCAACAACGAAAGGAGATACAGTGAGTTGTTGAATACCTAATTCAAACACGCCACAGAGTTGTTCATCGCGAATCAACAACGATGCATCCATGTGTTGGGCCAATGAAAGTGGGTATGTCGAAACTCCTTTGGTCTTTTGAGTTCACAAGAATATCACGTGAAAGCTTAATAAATCATGAACAAAATGGTAAATGTACGAAAAAAAAATCGGCTGGTTGGTCTTGGTAAGTTATCATCCTTTATACCCAAAACACGGGAAGATATATCGGGGTCATGCATCAATTACGAGCGTTGTGTGTGCATTGTATAGGAAATGTTGCCGATAACTGCAATATGACTAATAAGCATTAAATTATTTATGCAACACTTTAAAGCTCAACTGCTTATAAACAGTCATATATTGACAACTAAACATAAGATTTTATACAATTTTACTTGCCCAGTTTTGTCGACAAATGAGATTTCATGTCGACATGTCGAGATATGCTTCATGTCGACATATATGTCGATATAGGGCATGTCGACAGAAATCTTAGCTTAAACTGAATAATATCGTATATAGGGGAGTGTGAAATCTCGCGACCTGCTGTCTGATTGGTGCATAGGTTCCACCAAATATTTTAATTTGACGACTGCCTTACGCCGCTGTCTGTAAATTTGAGGGGTCTCAGTACCAATGACATGGTTAGAATAAAATTAATTATTCCCGGGAAAAAATTTAAAAAATCAGTAAATTTACGTACTTGTTAATTATAGTTGAAACCCATGGAAATGATCAGGAAGTTTTTGAAGGCTACGTTAGAAAAGTTGGATACATTCGTGTTAGCGTTGTAATTTAAGATGAGCACAGATGCCTAACTTTTGCATCATCGATTCTAAATAATTGATATCATTTACATGTTATATTTCAATTAGCTAATAAAAAGTGCGCACCACACATTTTATAATATAGTGTTTCAGTATAACTGGATTTCTGGCACAATTTAGGTACCTATTTTATCTGATTGAAATTACACTTACATGCGTGATTGGATTTGAAATGTTTCTTCTACCATACGTGGCTTTTTTATTTATTTTTAAAGACATTTTCTTCTCCTTGTGAGGCATTTTCTAAATATGTTAACAATATTTGAAGTTTTCATAATTGCAAAACTTAAACCTGCTGTATCGAGCTTGAAACATAATTTACTTACAATTAAAATCCTCAAATATTTATTTCATTTTTATCTTTTTCCCAATATTTGTACTTCTAAACAATTTTCCCAACATTTTGTGTATGTAACTTTTTAATTTAACACTTAAGTGCATAAGGGACCCTGGATTTTATTTTGAAATGCAACATAAGCCGCTAAAGCTGTTTTATGTAATTGTCAAGGTAGGGGTTGCGCATGTTTTGGTGCAAACAAATTCAAATCGGTCTTTTTTGAGATAATTACCATAAACTGGTAAAATGATGGCGCTGTTCAAATTTTGTTTTGTCCCTAATACCGAAGCGAAACAACTTTTTAAATTTTTTATTCCAGCAATGTATTTGTAATTATAATCTGCTATTATGAGCCAATTTTCATTGAAAAAATTCCTTTAGGAAAGCTATTTTCCCATTTTTGTCGGGAAATATTTTCGGGAAAAATTAAAATTTGACAGTGACGCCATTTTGAAACGGAATGACGGATTTTTATTTTGTTTTGTTTCCTATGTTTTTAATTGAGTTGGTGTATCACTGTGTACAGTTTTAAAGATAAATGATATGGAGAACATAGTTTTCAAAGCGATCAAAATCCAGGGTCCATATGGACCCCCCCCCCCTTGTGCACTAATGGGATTCTAAAACACCCTATGCACTTAAGTGTTTAGGTTTCCATAAAATTTACATCTGTACGTTTTAAACGTTTCCAAAAAGATACTTTTTAATTTTTGTATTCTTAAGATAAAAACAAAAGAAAACAAAGTGGTAAAAAATTTAAAGTGATACGAATGAAGTATGCTATTAATGTTACATCTAAGCCAAGCCCGTAGCCAGGGGTGTGCGGAGGGGGCGTCGTACACCCCCACCCCTCCCCCCAATTTGACAATGTACAACAGAAATGAACAAATTACGTCTTTTTTGTCAGAGTTACAAATCTTGCGATTTTGGTGGTATAGATCTCAACAGAGGCAATGTACTCCAGCAATCGCCAATGATATGGAGGGGTGTGTGCCCCTGAGAAGATAGAAAATTTTGAATTTCCAAAGCGCAAATCACGTCATTTGGTGCATATCTTTTTGTTTTTATTGATGCTGTAAGTTGGCAGGCACTTTTTCAACCAAATCTGAACAGAGTTTGCATAGTATTGCATTTAGCAGAGTATTGCATTTAGCAATTGACAAATGATATGGAGGGGGTGTCTGAGGGGATGTGCTCCTCAGAAGATAGAAAAATTTGAAATTCCAACGCGCAAATCACGCTATTTGGTGCATATCTGTATGTATAATTGATGCTTCAAGTTGGCACTTTTTCATACAAATGTCAACCAGGTATAAACATCAGGGTATTACATTTAGCAATTTACAAATGATATGAAGGGGTTAGATCGAAAATGTTGAAAATTCGAAAGCGCAAATCACACCATTTGGTGCATATCATTTTATGTATGCTCAAGTTATCACTTTTTCATGCAAATGTGAGTACGGTAAAACCAGAGTATTGCATTTAGCAATTAACTAGTGATATGGAGGGGATGTCTGAGGGGCGGGGATGTGGCCCCTATTGACGCCTTTCAAGTTGTCATCTTTTCATCCAAAGCTGTGCAAGGTAACTATAGAGTATTGCATTTAGCAATCGACAAATGATATGAAGGGGGTGTTTGAGGGGTGTGTACCCCCTCAGAAGACAGATAATTTTGAAATTCCAAAGCGCAAATCACGGCATTTGGTGCATATCCTTCCGTCTAATTGATGCTTTTCAAGTTGTCATTTTTCATCCAAATCTGTGCAACATAACTTCAGAGTATTGCATTAAGCAATCGACAAATGATATGAAGGGGTGTGTTGCCCCTCAGAAGATAGACAATTTCGAATTCCAAAGCGCAAATCACGGCATTTGGTGCATATCTTTTTGTGTAATTGATGCTCAAGTTGTCAATTTTATATGCAAATGAGAACAGAATAACATCAGAGTATTGCATTTAGCAATTGACAGGTGATATGGAGGGGTGTCTGAGGGAATGTGCCCTCTCAGAAGGTAGAAAATTTTGAAATTCCTAAGCGCAAATCACACCATTTGGTGCATATTGTTTTGTCCTATTGACGCCTTTGAAGTTGTCATCTTTTCATCCAAATCTGGGCAAGGTAACTATAGAGTATTGCATTTAGCAATCGACAAATGATATCAAATGATATAGAGGGGATGTCTGAGGGGGACGTGCCTCCTAAGAGAAAATTTTAAAATTTCAAAGCGCAAATCACGTCATTTAGTGCATAGATTTTATTTTGATGATGCTTCAAATTGTCAACTGGGCGCCCCTTAAACTGTGTAGAAATGAAATAGGCTTACCATATTTTTTGAGGGGGGCAATTGTCACCGCCAACTTCTTGAATACGAAACTGTTTGGTGTCTCTCTCCACAGGTAGATTTATATTTTCCATTCTCTCTTCCTTTTTGTTTTTATCTTTTCTTTCCCTTCCTCTTTTTTTCTTTTTCCTTTACTTACGTCTTCTCTCACTTTTTTACCTTTCCTTTTTTGCGCATTTTCCCCACTTCTTTTTCTTCTCTCTTTGTCTTTTCATTTTTCTTTCCTTTTTGCGCCCTCTTTTCCTTTTCGCGCCCTCCCTCTTTCTTTTCTCTTTTCTTTCTTTCCACATTCTTTCTTTTTGCGCCCCTCTCTCTTTCTTTTTCTCTTACCCTTCTTTCCTTTTTCTTTTGCCCTTTCTTTTAGCACCCCTCTCTCTCTTTTCTCTTTCCCTCTTTCTTTTCTTTTATTTTTCGCCCCTCCTTCACCCCTTCTTTCTTTTCCTTTCCTTTTTGCTTCCCTCCTTCTTTCTTTTCTCTTTCCTTTCTTTCCTCTTTCTTTCTTTTTGCGCCTCTCCCTCTTTCTTTTCTCTTTCCCTTCTTTCCTCTTTCCCCTTTCTTTTTGCGCCCCTCCATTCCTCTCTTCCTCTTTCCCTTCCCCCTTTCTTTTTTTCTTCCTTTGTGTGCCCCTCCCTCTTTCTGTTCTCTTTCCTTCTTCTATCTTTCATTTCCTTTTGCGCCCTTCCCTCTTTCTTTTCTCCTCTCTTTTTTCCTTCTTTCTTTCCCTTTTTCGCCCCTCCCTCCCTTTTTTCCTTTCTTTCTTCTTCTCTCTTTCTTTCCTTTTTCTTGTCCCTTTTTTGCGCCCCTTTGCTGACCCCGGGGGGGGGGGGGGGGGTACGTGCCGGCATGATCCCCCAAGATACGCCAATGCTGAACATGTCAAGCAACAAACATATTGTAAAGTTTTAGGTTAATTGTTGCATTTAGGGGACAAGGACACTAAAAATCATGTTTGAACTAAAAGTGTAATAGTGCCTTTTAACTTCGGCTTTATGATATCCAATATCAAAATGAAAGATAAACAGAGCAAAATGCACAAACATGCCTAATTTGCATATTTAATTGGCAGCCATCTTGGATTTTGGCAGATAAAAACACTAAATTTCACTGATATAATTGTAAAATTCGCCCAGAAACTAAATGATCAATATGAATTTCCATCATCACTGCGCACACCGTACCCTACTTGTTTTACCCCACATGGGGTGTTAAGCAGTATTCCGAAGAAGGTTCCTAGGGAGCAAAACCCCATTTTAGGGGTAAAACTGCAACCAAAAATTATTTTAATGTGTCCTATCTATTTGGGTTCTATGGGCCACAGGTAACAACACTAGGGTGGACACAAAATCAGTCACCTGCATGGGACCCTGCAGGATGGGGGTAAAATTGGTCAAAATTTTGTTTTAAACCATTCTAACACGTTCCTCTCATTATAAGGCAGCAGAAAAAGTATACTTTGACCCATATCTGATGAAGTGTTTTTGAGATATAACCGAAAACATGAAAGGTGATTACAGGGGTCACACGTTGGGCCTGTGGGAGTCAAAAATTTCTGTTCAAAATGGGCTCAAATTGTTCGTCTTGAAAAACTGTCTGCATAAAATAATATTTTCCAACGTCTTCGATCAATCGTTTCTATGGTATCAAGGAAAAAACATTATTTATTGGTGCAAATACATGAAATAACAACAACTTTATATTGAACCTGTAACCATAACAATGGTTGATCGTAGACGTTTGAAAATATTACTTTGAACAGACAGTTTTGCAATTTAAGACCATTATGAATAAAATCGGACACTTTTGAAATTTTTGACTCCCATAGACCCATCTCTTGACCCTTGATTTGACCTTTCATGTTTTCGGATATAACTCTTGAAGCATTCATCGGGGATGGGGTCAAAGTATACATTTTCTGGTTCGTTCTGATGAGGGGAACATGTTAGAATGGTTTTGAACAAGATTTGACCAATTTTCAAAATTTTCCCCCTGTAGTGACTTTTACCCCCCCTCCTGCATGGTTCCGTGCAACAGAATGAGTTTGTGTCCACCCTAGTGATGTTACCTATGGTCCATAGCACCCATCTAGATAGGACACATTAAAATAATTTTTCGTTGCAAGTAAACCTGTTTTGCTCCCTAGAAGAAGAAGAAGAAGAAGAAGAAAACTAATCTTATGTAAGAGTTATTAAAGTGAGGTGTAGTTAATATAAATTTGCATACTAGGGATATATTCCATTCTCTGGGAAGTCATACGGAGCCTTTTTTGGTCAATACTGGGCCAAAATTTGACATTTTTGTATATTTTGTGTAGAGAAGAAGGTTCATAAAAGTAAAATTCGCCTGGAAAGTACAACTCGGAAAAATTCAAACTATCCATTACTAGAAAGAAAAAAGAAACAGCTTTCCAAAACTGTTTACTATAGCTTTATCGCATTTGTAGTTTTGAAATTTTGAGGTGGAAAATGACTAGTTTTTCTATACAGACAACTTTGAAAAGAGCAGATGCAACCATGTTTACAATATCAATGTTACTTTTAGGTAAAGTTTCCCGCATAATTAATACATAGCCATCTGGTGCATTAAAAAAGGTACACTTAACACCATGTCACGTAGCGTAACTGTCACCTGCAAAGTATTTAAGGAAGCTCTGCGCAAGCAAAGTTTTGAGAGAAGCTCGCAGCATATCGATTCTGACATACCAAAGTATCTGGTATTTAACTACAAAGTGAGGTAAGATTTTCTTTTTCTGAACTTATTTTACTTTAAAGTTACAGTATGATAAAACAGATACAGTAACATATACAGATCAATAAAGGCGTTACTGAAGTTTAAGGTCGTGTAACCCAAAAATTGAAAGATAGTTCGAAGATAATTTTCAGATACTCATAAACAATAATATCTTGTTCGTACATAAATTCCATTTCAAACAGGGCCTGCGTTTCCCAGCTCATTGACATTTGCGAAACAAAGGTGAAATTCCACTTTGTCCACGAGCTAATCTTTGGCATTCATCATGCATAATGGTAGTAATTTTCTGTTACACGCAATTCGTGTCATTTGGACTTTTGCACAATTGATGACAAAGCACCAAAGAAATATGAATAAAGATTAAGAAAGTCAAAAACGTCTTTTTTATGGAACAAATATATGACAAATCTATGGCGCAGAGTTGGAAGTACAATAGCCCGGTCAACCGTCACCGTCAGAGATTGGTTAATTTCATCCTGATCTCCAACATCCGTCAGTTTTATAAAATATTGTTATGCTGTAATCAGTAATATGTATTCCTAAATGAAAGCTGCACTAACCAAATCAAAGAAAACAACAATGTTTTAA
>JXSR01S007715.1:9394-20547 GCA_000969725.1 Ophiothrix spiculata
CATGGCAATATATATGAAGACCAAGAATAATTCATGAATTAGCGGTACGGAGCATTTTTAAACTTACATTTGCGCGAATCAGATGATGATTCGCGCTGCCATGAATTTGCGAGAATCTTTACGCGAATCGATTCGCGGATTCGCGTCGAATTTCTACCCCTGGTTTTAAAGGTGCAACAACCATCTTCAAGCTTTAAATATCATTGGTGATCAACAAAATTTGAAATCAATAGCTCAAAACAACCCACAGTGAGAGTAATTTCCCATTGACATTACACAGTGAAATGCATGTTTTCAACCTAGCACAGCTTGTCTATTAGTCAAGCGATCAATAAAGTAAAATTACCTTAAGAAAGGTCATACTACTAGCTTTATGAATATGTAAACAAATCTCTGTCGCTTAATGTTCTGAAACCCATAATACAGTTTGATTTAGTGTGAAATGTTTCATCTTTCCCATATAAATACACAGCAGTAGTAATTTGACCCTGCTGAACATCCCATTAGTTCATTCATGCCCACTGAGCTGTTACTCTGCATCATGGGAAGGTCTAAAATCAACCTCTGGTGATCAAGATTGGTGCAAAAGAGTCCATACACAGAATACATAACTACTACTATTGTATAAAGGATCTCATTGTAATGCCCTAAAACCTATAATGCGCCAAAACAATAAAGGTGGCTCCTGGTTCCATACTTTATCGTGTACTGGCTACAATATGCCAAAACATTTTTGGCTAATTGCTTATAAACTTACGCAATGATCTTTGACTGGTCTTTGTCCTCCTCCTCAGTGTCTTCTTTTGAATATTTGATTTTCCTCGCAGCCTCTACGATCTGTGCCGCATGTGTCTCGGCCAACTTTTCATACTTCTCGCGTTTGGTGGGCGAGATGGTGGCTTCCAATCTCAGACGACGTGCTTCATCCGTCAAATCTTTCAGCTTGCGTTTCAGATCAGCTTTGGCGACTTTGCGTGCAATCTTCTCTTCTAGGCGCTTGGCTCTGATGAGAGAAGAAAATGATATTTTTACCGTTTTTTTTTCCTTTTCATCCTCACATTTTGCTATATACAATTTGAGCTTTATTAAAAGGGCACAGTTAACCCCTCATTTTCTGAAATAATTTACGCTTTGTAACTCAGCAACCGACAAGTAAATCCATATAAAAGTATACATTTCTAGCTGTGGATTTTCATGTAGAAGATGATGGTTAGGTCAGTTTTGGACCAATATGTATGATTTTGGACCATGGTAAAATAGACCAAAAATGACAAAATAAATCATTTTGGGCCAATTTTGGACCTATTTTTGGCAATATTTCAAAAAATAAGTCAAAAATCACAAACTTGAGAAATGCGTTCCTAGACATGTTTTTCTTGATTCTAAAAAGCATAAGAGGTCTAACTTTTATTTTTTTTAATTTAGTTAGGTTGTTTACAAATAAATGGTCCAAGAACAAGGGTTTTTTGGACCTTGGTCCAAAATCATACATTTTGGTCCAAAACTGACCTAACCAGGATCTTCTACATGAAAATCCACATCTAGAAATGTATACTTTTATATGGATTTACTTATCGGTTGCTGAATTACAAAGCATAAAATATTTCAGAAAATGAGGGGTTACCTGTGCCCTTAATTACAGACTTTGTATTTCAATAGATTACTGAAAAAATAATTGATATGGCATACAAAGTAAGATATGCAAATTTAAACTTAATTAAACATTGCTAATCTTTTAGTCAGAATTGTAAGCGAATAAATATAAAAATTACAAAGAAAAAAATACACAAGATTTTAACAGCACCAGGGTTGTCAATAGCAGCATACAAAAACAATCTGAAAATGGCTAAAGAAATCTGAAAAAGGCTTAACTTGTTATAACTCCTAATGAATGACAACTGCGTGGAAAGAAAGTAAAAAGCTGAATTCAGATAAAAAGAGATTTTTACAGTCCTGCAGCAAAACACTGTACACTTTCTTTTCGCAGAAAACGCAAGATAATTATAGAATTCTACAAATTATTGATTTGAAAACTGTTCAATCGAAAACCAGATAAAGCCAATAAACCAATTCCTAATTATGGCAGTTTGCTGCATGTATGGTTTAAGTTAGGTGTTCATCAGATTTTTGAAGAAATGAGAGTTATCACTGAGGTACCTTGTGGGTACTTACCTGTTGCTCTGTGGGACATTCATATCATCATTATAGAACAGCTTGGTCAACAGTGGTTCCATCTTGCCATTACATTTGCGTCCGACGCCTGTGGCTGGGCGTTTCAGCTTCAGGAACACATGGTTTGGGTCATGTACGCCTTCTAGAGCTTCACACTGCTCACACAGATCATAATCTGGACAGTGGCTGGAAACAAATTAACAAAGATCCCATTTATATATTAATGTCACAAAAAGAAGGAAAGCCAAGACATCACCTTGTTTAGGCTTTCGCCAAGGAAACTCAACTTGGTATGGGTACCAAGTAAGCTAAAGGAAGATTATCTTCAACAGGGCTCCAAGATGTTTTTTAAATTCAGTTTTGAATGCAGGAGGAAGACCGGAGTACCCAGAGAAAAACCTGCGAAGCGAGCATGGACTGAAAACCAATTGCACATAAACCCGGCGCGGAACTCGACCCCAGGACCTAATCGGTGCAAGGCGAGGGAACTACCGCTGCGTGTGTAAGCTGAACCTGTAAAATGTCACTTAATTGTAACATTTTATTATTATTTTTAATTGGGGACAAGTCAAGACAATATGAGATGAAAAACACATTTTTGATACACATTGTATTTGTTCTGAAACTACAGCAAATATTGTGGTGTTTTTTTTATAGATTCATAGGGACACTGATATAGCAGGGGTTTGAATGACTTCTTTTGAAAAAAGAGAAACTTTGTATAATATGAGTAAAACCATTAAAAAATCAAAAATGGGCAGAAAAGTAAAGAAAGATCTTTATTTATTTATTTTATTTTATTTGATAATTTTGTCTAAACCCTGGGTCATAACATCTTTAAAGAGTAAACCAACATAAACCAGGAGATTACACACCTAATATAGAAAGGGGTATGTGATATATTTGGGATACATGCATCCCCAAGACCCCTATCCCTCCCATATTATATGAAACTAAATATAGAAAGATAATGGCATCCAATGGGGTCATCTAAGGCTTACTTGGGTTATTATTGGGCCAATTTAGTAGATTTTGTTTCCCATTGCAGACACCACGTACCATTTGTTTCTTATTTTGAAAGTCTACAGCCCTACAAGAAGAGTGCCCCATGCCCTGTGGTATATGATCAACATGAACTTGTGACCTATCATAGACATTATGTCAACTGAAACTTTAAGCTTAGTGCTTAGTAGTATTATTATCATATCAATGATTACCGTTTCCTACTATAACACCTGATCAAACAAAACAAATGAATGTGGTCATTTATATTGAGCAAACATTTCACCAAGCGTTTTTACTATATATTTACACTGGAAAACAGCTTGATTACAACTTAAAAACATCAAACATCCATTTACAGGTTGTTTTCTCCAGTGCTTTCATATCATTTGCTAACTTTAATTTCCTGATCAGCACAAGAATAATGAAATTAATGAAGTTTACTGTGAAATTAAATCCCTTGCGGAAAAGAAATGTGGTAAACAAGTATAGGCTGCAATACCCTGTTACCTCGATCATAAGAACATGTTACCTTGATCATAAGAACCCATTCAAATCCAGACATGGCAAACAGTTACAACTATGTGCTGCCAAAACAGATGAAGGTTTTATGATAATGACAAACTCTATTAAAGATGATCGCGGTGTTTATTCAAGAGGGCAGTGTAACAGAATTTGTAAGTCAGTGGCGGGAAGATTGTGACAAAACGCACGCGTGGTATCTAAGCGTTAGATTTGTGCCTATTACGCAAAACGCAACGCATGCACTAGTTTTTTACGCATTGTCTTCCAGGTAAGCGCCGAAAATAGCGCGACATAGTAATGAGTTGCTACGAGTGCTCCCGAGCCAACAGGCCTTCAGTGATAAAACTTTTTACGTGTGTTTTCCTATACTACAAAATGCTGATTTTCACATATTTGCTTCCTGTAGATTTTTTAAATATTCGGCTGGTCAATTGTGAATGTCAAGTGGATGTCAAAGAGAGAAAAAAAATATGGGGTCACTGACTGTTTTAAAAAGATAGCGTGAGATGAAATTACATGGGGTAAAATCTAAAAAACAATTTTCATCACCTGAAATGTCGAAATTCGGTTTTATAACATTGGACAGATAAAAAAAGTTAATTACACCAAGAAATCTAACGCTCGAGTTTTCAAGTTATCGTTCATTAACAGAAATATGAAGTCATCATATATGACGTCATAACGCGCTTAGATGGTCGGTGACCCCCATTTTTATTGTTGAATTTTGAAGTTTAGACTCTTATCTATTAGTTGACAAAAAATAAACAAAATCTACGGGTAGGAACTTATCACCGCGATCGTCCTTAAACTTCAGCCCCATTTTCTGTTCAAAATATCTCCAACTTCATGCATCATCTAGGTTTCTTTCTTAAAAATAGGAATCTTTTGTAAAATGTTAATGGATGAAACTTCACTCCACAATTACTGAAAACACTATCAAAATCTTTAAAATGAGTTATCTTTATCAAATGTTGTTATCTTTATCAAATGTTGTTTTTAAACATGGGTAAGGAGTCACTAACCTCTTGAGAGTAGATTAAAGAAAGCACAGAGAGGAAACTGAACTATTTGCACTCTAACATTTTGGCTAAGCAAAAATAATGCACTGCGTGCTGAAGTTGGAATTGTCCGCACTCACAAGGCGCAGCGGAGGGAGTTGGACAACTTCGACTTCAGCACAAGGTGCATTATTTTCGTACAATTTCACAAGTGCCAAGTAAAGAGCAGTTATTAATCTACTTCATACACAACAATGATGAGAATAAAACTGTAAAGAAATCAAACAGCATAATTATTTTAAAATGCTATTTCAATAAAACATAGAAAATACAATACAACCATTCATTGTCCCATGTTAATCATTGTAATTTAGATTTACCTTTCTTTTAAAATGAAACTTGCCATACAAACGCGAGCATGTTACGCTTACGCGTTCATGGAATTGTACAACGCACTTCGCGATATGCAGCGTGCAACTAGACGAGATTAATGAATGCGTATAAGTATTAAATTTACCAAATGTCCAATTAGATTTACAATTTCAACGCCTACTTAACGCAGAGTGTATGAATGAGTTTTACTTACCCACACTTATATCTGATGCCAATCACCGTCCTGTTGCAGTTGTCACATATGATCCCAAGATGGCAATACACAGCTGGCGAATCTACAATGAAAACAGAACCAGCATTTATCGGAAGATATTAATAACCTGGGGTGATCGTAAGTTCTATTCGTAAGTACAATCGTAAGTAAAAAAACGATTGTGGCTACGAATGATCGTAAGATTCATTTCACAAAAGGTTATAAAAGTAATCAGAGCTACAAACGAAGATACGAATAATCGAAACACGGATGCCTGTAAATGGTGCTGGGTATATTTCACAAAGAGTTACGACGTTCGTAGGTTTCCAAAACGTGCGTAATTATCGAACAGCAACCAATATCTTTAAAGAGCTCTCGTGTTATTTATGCGATGCAAATGGCTAGTCAATTTCATCTATTTTAGTACTATACTATTTAATTCATTTTGTCGCGAAATAAACCATAATTATATCAAATTTCAAATTTACGATCATATTTACAATGCTTACGATGACTAAAAGGTGGTCGTAGACTCACAAAGATATTTACGAATGCATCCAATCGTAAGTCTTTAGTGAAATAAACTTACGATTGTTCGTAACTTTATGATAGAATCTACTACTTACAAATGGTTTGCGACACTTACGAGCGGTTGTAACTCTTTGAGAAATACACCTGTTTTTTTGTTTTGCAAGATATGTTTGTGAATAAATATCATATAAATGCTATTGTGATTGTGAGTTACAATGCACAAAATCATAAGTATTATGAAAAGGGCAAAGTTCACTCCATTAAAAACGTGTTATAGTCGCACTTTGTTTATCTCCCAAAGTAGCGTGGGAAAATTTCATGCGCATGCCCAATCACACTGATACTGAATTTGCGAAAGGGCTTATAGAGAGCCAAGTACTTGCAAAAACATACATGTTGTATAAATAAATGCTTTCACGGATTAGTGTACACCCCGACTGTTCATAAAGCTACTTCCTTCAATAAAAATTCTATACTCTAAAATAAACTCAATTTAGCAACTACTGGTACAGTGAGATCTGCATGAAAGGAAAGATTACATTTTGGATATTTTAGTTACTAAAATCTCTCATTGTATGCACATTTTGACCCTGTCAACCATTTTATACAACTCACTATCACTAAAATTTTAAAAAAAACTTGAATTTTTGAGATATTGATTTTTTTTTAAATAGGAAAAATGCTCAAAAATCACCAAAAAGTAGGAAAAGTGGCATCCCTGCCCATAAACAATCGTGCCACTTACCAGAATCTTGGCATGCTACTTGTTTCTCTGCTGGTTCCTCCTTCTCTGCGCAACACGGCTGACTGCGGGTACGTTTGCGTATCTTCTCAGCACTTGCCAGATCTAGTCCTTGCAACACACCACTGACAATTTCCTCGACCATCTAAAAAAAGCAGCACAGCATCAATATCGTATTAAGCCTACTTAATAACATCACAATAGCATAGGGTGAATAAGTGAATAAACTACTACATTCGGAAAAGAATACTTTAGGTCCCGTTTTGACCCTGACCCTGACCCAACACACTATTAAAACCATGACCTGACCGTAACCTCATTAAACCATGACCTGACCTTAACTCACTAGATGACCCAACCCTTACCCTAAACATACCGTAACCCTAAACCTAAACTTTTGGATGGGCCTTACTTGGTCCCTACAAACATAGAAACTGTCTATATTGCTAACCTTAAATACATCCAAGTTTGATTGAACAAGAATATACGGTAGTAGAAGAATGTCTTCCCCTGACGTTGCAAGTCAAGAATTTCTTAAGCTATAGTCAAATGTATTATTTCAAAAGAGAAGACACGTAATTCTGAATTAGCATTAATCTCTTCATGACACATAGACTTTCACAATTTTGAAAATGTGTATCTTAGTAAATGTTGAAAATAATTGCTCAATAGAAAGTCATCCAAGTGATATTATACACATCGTTCTTGTATTCCTTTAACCACCACCCACACTGTACATTAGCTGTGGTGTGAAATCCCCAGGGATTCTCAATGAAGGATATCAATCTTGCCCGTAAGCCACATCAGGTAATTGGGTAACTACATTGTAAGCAAAACACATGCATGAACCTTTCAAGATTGGCTTCTTTAAATCCCTAGTTTAATTTGTACATATTATATGTGCATGGCTTTTATGTAGGTTACATTTTCACAGGGTGGGTAACTGATATTTGTGTCTGGGTAACCACCACAGTTCAGCAGGTTCTGAAGGTGACCCTATGTGAGACCATAAATTGGCATAAAATGAGTGAAATGATGCCCTATCTGAGACCATAAATCTATAATATCTGTTCAAATGGCTACCCTATCTGATGAGACTGTACTCAAAATGTGACAAAATAAATATTACAAGAAATCATAGGTAAAATGTAACTGTACATCATTTGAACACTTTTAAGAAGCGTTTCTAGGTATTTGAAACACTTTTTGGCAATTTAAGGCACCATTGTCATTGATAGGCCTACAATTATAGTTCTTTCTAAGTTTGATACCCTATTAGGGACTTTATAGACAAATTTGATACCCTATGTGAGACTTGCAGAGTACCAGGTCGATTTTGATACCCTATATTGAAAGTCTCGAGACATGTCTAGGTCTCAACTTATAACGCAGGTGGTTACCCGGTCAGAATGCTCAGTTACCCCCCCCCTCCTGGGTATTTTCACAAGTTTTGGTATGCACGTCAATATGAAGATTTTTTTCCGAGACAAAGACACCAAATTGAGCATATTTAAGAGACATTGGTAAAAAAGCAATTTGGTTTGATCTGAAATTGAGTATTTCTTTGATTTTTAGTTAAACTGATAATTTCTTTTGGAAAAAGGGTACATTGATGAATTACAAAACTGTAAAGAGACAGGCATAATTTTCAGAATTGCGTGAGCATATTAATCCATCCAATTAACACACTGAAATGGACCCTCGACGGCTTAACACACTATTTTCTGCCATAAAAAACATGAAAAAAATACATTGGAAGTCTTTTCTGTTGTATTTCTTTGAATTTTAGAATAGCTGGCGAAAATGTGACCTTAAAGTCGAAGATATCGCAAAAAGATGACCCTTAATGTCGAAAGTTACCCTGAAAAGGCACCCCTTTTTCTAAAGACGTCGACGAAGCCAATGGGCCAGATGTAACCCTTTTTCGACGTTTTTTCTGACGAGCATGCGTACCACTTTTTTCTTCGAGCGCCCCCCCGGGTGGTTATGCATGTTGCTGGGGTATGGAATCAATCATGATAATCATCATCATTATCTCAAAGATTATGGGTCATTATTTAGAGGAAATATGCATTTTTTATACTACTAAATGTGACTTAAATTTTATGTTTATCATAAAAAATATTGAGTTTTCATATTTTACATGTTTGAAGAAAAAACAAATGCCCGACCCAAATTTTTGGCATTTTAGGGTCGGTCGCAAACAAACATTTATTTTTTGGCCTTATCATCATCATTATCTCAGATGATACCCTGGATCTCAACACACTCTGGATATTTTATGAGACTATTACTGCAAGCCATGAGAATCACGTAGTGACTGCATTACCAGAAACAGGAAAAATGTCATAAAATTGATTATTACACAGGAGAGTACACACATGCAATGTTTCTAAAGTTGTCCAGTTTGCTGATAAACACATACACAACCAGCACCAAATTTCACATACACGCAGAGCAATTTTTATTGTGTGACAAGAGGCAGGAATTTTGAGAAAAATAAAAGTCTTTGCATTCTTATTAATACATCTATATTTAGGCCTTTAAAGTGTAGGGAAATCTGAAATTTAATACATGTCAATTTCTTCTATGCTTCAAATCTTAGTAAAACACATGCTCTCTCTGTCAGAAAATTCAAAATCAGTTGAATCTAAAACTACACTTTTTTCCCAATATGCCTCTTAAAATTAGATTTGATGGTCCCTTATATGAACCCCAGATCTCTTAACCCAATCCAACTATTCGTTTACAAGCAAATTTATGAAGTTTTAGGCATGTTCAAACTAGTAGTATCTGGACAAAGGTTTTTAAGAATTGGTAATGGTAGTGGTAAATATGGTTTTTGAAAGTAAAATACACTTTTCAGGCATGAGAATGAAATTCCATGAAAAAACAGGGAAATTGTGGAAAAAACAGGAAAACAGGCTAAAAAAACAGGAAAACTCATACATTTGGCCACAAACAAAAACAGGAATTCCTGTTTAAACAGGAAGATTCTCATGCCTGACTTTTACTCACCTCTTTATGTATGGCTGGTCGAACACGTTCAGATGAGCACCTCCTTATCATCCTGTTGCGTTGATGCCTCACTTTCTCACGGCACTTCTCGCGGCTTTCGTCCTCTTCGCTTCCGGTCGTTATATATTTTCCGCTGAGAGAGCGCTGACACCTTCTTGCTTGGCCTGCGATGGCAGCCAGGTTAGCATAGTAGTCACTGCTAGAATCACTGTGACGCTTGGATTTGACTTTGCGCCGTTTGAAACCACACTCAGGGGGAGGGGGACGTGGGGGTGGGCTGCTCGGTAAAGGTTTGTCCTCTGGCATCTGTAAGGAAAATAAACAACTTGATCATATACGATGAAACTTGTAGTAAATCACTGATATCATTTTACTAGTATAAGTCTAATTTAAATAAATGTATTCTCAGCAACTAAGAACTAGAGGTTTCCTTAAACTTTTCTCCCTTTTTTTAGTATTCAAGATTTCTTAAACAGGGTCCGTGAAGCTAATGAGACATAAATTCCATGACTTTTCCATGACGAAATAAGTAAATTTTATGACTTTCATTTACAACAATAATCATTTTTTAAGGCTACAGTTCTTCCAATTTTAATGTTGGCTAGATGCATTTTTGGTTCAAAATCACTCCCCTTTTAAAAATTTCCTAAATACATGATTCACAATTTTTAAATTTTCCATGACTTCTGACATATTTTTACAATTTTTCAAAACTTTGCCAGGTTTTCCATGACTGCACAAACCCTGTTGTAATATCATCAAAAGATTGAACAAATATAGAGTTTCATGTCTTTGTCCAATATTAATAGTGTACCGGTACATGTAAGTTCACTACACTATTAAAAAAATGAATAAGACTTCGTTATGGCCTCATTTACCTCATCTAAAACTATTACATGAACCAGCAGGATACGTAATACAGTACGGTTCAAGGCTGAAATGACATTGAAAATATATATCTTTTAGGTATATCATGGAAATAGTAGATTAATCTACTATTTCCATTGGTGTATGGCTTCATGATAAAATGATGAACGTCACAATAAAAGACACATTTTTAATTTTTAACCCCCATGTAACATCTACAGTGTCTTAGTTGTCTAATTAACTGATAGGGCCAATCTAAAATTCCAAACAGATCTACATGTAAGAGTTCAAATGTCCGTTAATAGATTCATCAGGCTTGTTTGACATATCCATAACTAAGAGACTTTTTATTCAATTTGAAGATTATATACCACTAAATAACTTAAACACTCTTTAAAAGCTTGAGTATTAGACATGTATTATGTGTATAATGATCCACAAAATTAAAGTTCACTGTAGCCAAGAGAGCGCTCAATATCAATATGATAGAGCTATATTACACAATATGAAGTTGGCAAAAATGTTCACCCTGTCATTACAGGCTGTTTCATGGTCCTATCAGACCAATCCGCAGATGACAACTGATATCATCACACTAGGTTAGAAAAAACAATCTAACCTAGTGTGATGATATCAGTTGTCATCTGCGGATTGGTGTGATAGGACCATGAAACAGCCTGTAATGACAGGGTGAACATTTTTGCCAACTTCA
>JXSR01S007716.1:0-12653 GCA_000969725.1 Ophiothrix spiculata
AGGGGTTCTCAATTAAATTTGTTGGCGGACCATTAGTACGAACGCCAGTTCAAAAAATACATCTTGGAGGGCCAAATTAAGACCCTTTCAATGCTTTTCCTTTATACTTCTGTATTCCAGAGGCGATCGAAGGGCCAAATAAAAGTAGTTCCCGGACCGGATTTGGCCCGCGGGCCGCTATTTAAGAAGGCCTGACATAAGCATACCGGTGCAAGTAACAACAAGATGAACTTTTGAAGACCTCGAACCTTGGTCACGTCAAAGAGTTGCCAGAGAGGGAGTTCCACCAGATAATTGTTCTTGGGAACAATTACTTCTTGTAGATTGCGCGGATTCACATTGGTGCATGGCACCAAGTATTTCTTGTTTTATTAATGTGATTAAATATTAACCTTTAACGGCTCATTGCATCTGATGCGATTGTATATTATCTTCACGCAGTGAGTAAAAATATAGGGAACTAAAAATCGAGTTGAGACAACTTACGTATACGAAATAAGTTGTCTTCATCTAAGAAGAGGGGGCGGGTGGTAAATACCCGCCCTGTGAAATTAATTGACTTGTGTTTTGTTCTTTTATACCATAGTATAGGGTATGCTCTCCTCTTCCCATTGATACCAAAATCATTATTTTTTATAGAATAGAATGGTAATTCTAACTTTGTAAGTTTAAGCTTCATATAGTATGCAGATATTTTTTTAATGGTGAATATTCTCACGGGGGTGTTCCTCTGTCCACAGACTCTGGCTAGACTTACTAGTAAGCCTAATATGATTTCATATATATTCGACTTACTGGGCTCCATTGAAAAATTGTTAATATCGCCAATAGGCCTATTTTGAAGTGTCTCATTTTGAACAACTCAGATCATGAAAAAGTGGGAAATGTGCTCTTGCACACCTTAGCGAGTTGCTTAAGCCATAGGCCATGGTAGTCAAGGAGTTTACCATGTAAATAATCACCTAAAATTAACAAATGCATGATCAAAGTACACATTTTGATTTTTTCCATCAACAAACACTTAATTAGATATTCATTAATATTGTTAACAATAATACATAAGTGATCCAAAAAAAAAGGTATGGCAAATAGAAAAAAAACGTGTGCTAATTTTAGCACATGAGAATGCATGCGTTGTAAAGGGAGAACTGTCAAACCGTAATGGCTGCCGTGGACGTCTAACTCTGACGGCTTACCTGACTCACCTAAGGTGATTTCCCGACAAAAATACGATCGCAAAGGATGTAAAAACAATTACTTGGATATACCCGAGGTCACTTTGTTTTGCATTTGGGGGCAATCGGCGACAATTCATCATTAAGGGGATGTTAAATACCCCTTAGATGAACAAGACGTGTCAAAAAACTATTAATCAAATATTACACCTCACTTACACATGCACAGGTTTATTCATTTTCATTTTTAAGTCACGTGAATTTAAAGATAAACAAATGAAATGGGTAAAATTGATCGTGATATTATCACAGAGTTGTTTTTACATGCCTTGAAGTATTTTTGTCAGGACTTAACGGTGATCCCGTAACTTGCCTGCAAGTCTCAATAGTGTTTCTGCACGGGAGAAGTTAAACATTTTTACTCGCAATCTCCAAATTTTTATCTATCTATCTATCTATGTCGACCGCGGTCGGAAGCCATGGTGAATTTCCTCCACTGCTGTCTGTTTAGCATGAGTTTGAGAGGGTTTTCTCTCAAATTTTTAACTCACTCCAAATATGGCCTCACTATCATAATGCATCAAGGATTACAGCAAGCGGTGTTAGATACGGTCGCATAGAGACAGAATGTTTGTAAACATATCAGACTTGCTATGTTTATACGATTCATAAATGAGTTTAAAAAACATATTTTAGGTCACTTTTTCCACTTTTTCTAATTGTCATCGTATTAAAGACATATTCGTCTTGCCAAAAACTCAAGAAAAAAAATTTAGCCTCTGTCAACCAATGCTCTAGGGTTCGTCGCCTTAATACCAACAATATAATATGCTGAAATTGTTGACAAATTATCTACAAGTAATTTTATGATAGATAACCCGAAAACCTTTTTTCAAGTGTTTCTGACAAACAAAACGTGGAGCATATTTATAAGTCTTTAGTTTGATTTCTCCAAATTCTTGGATATAAACGCACACCCGGGAACATACAGATTTAATTAATGAGGCTTTGTATAGATATAATATAATTACAATAATTATATACAAATAAATTTGAATAGCTTTGCAATGATTTTCCAGTCATTTTTATTCAAATTTTGCATTTCGGGGGCCATTTTGGACGCTAACTTAATATCTATTGTGACTATTTTTTTGACACACTGGAGACGTTTTGTAAAAGCATGTCATATAACGGGGAAAAACGAGGCCTCTATGCTGTATAACCCTTCCCTATTACACCGTGTCGCTCCAAATATTCTAAGAGGTATTCAGAAAAATAAGGATCAAAACATGAAGACAGTGGTTCTTCCCATATAACGGAAAAACGAGGCCTCTAAGCTGTATAACCTTCTGTACATCTATACACAATACTAACAAAATATAATAGTCTTATGTAAATATAGAGGCAATGCATGCTTTTATCGATTGATATCAAACAAAGGATTTGAACTGATGATCTTTCCCGTAAAAATGGCGTATCGCAGCCCATTCAATAAAATACTGTAATTAACCTACTGATAATGGTGCATTTTTATTGATGGGACAATTATGAACTGTTTGATAATGGTCACACTTCTATTGAATTCATTTAAGCAATCCGCCATATTCACGGTATTCTACGTCACATGCAGGGCCTCTATGAGGGATAGATTTAATAAATGGCCGTGTTTGATCATGTGTTTTAGCAGGTGTGAAATGCGGTGATTTATTAGGTACTAATTGCCAGATTTCTTCTCTGCCTAATCTATCAGCGTCACTTTTCATGGATGGTTTTACTATATTTATTGTCCCAGAATATAACTCATATTGGGGATTAAGCTCAATGTCTTTATATGATAGCTGACAGTTTCACATAAATACATCAATTATCAATGCTTGATGAGTCATGAAATTATTACAGAGTTCAATTGAACAGTTTGAGCCGTGTTTTGTGGAGTAAGGCCCGGTCCAGAATCTTCTATGCTGACGACAAAATGACGTAGGTCATGAATAAAACACACAGTTTTATTCGATGATCTACGTCATTTTGTCGTCAGCATAGAATATTCTAATCAAAATATTCTATACGATAGTGGAGTCTGGACCGGGTCTTAAACCAAATTGCAACTTCTTTTGACTTCTTTGATTTTGTAAACTATTTGTAAAAATTTGGTTTTACGGCTGTGTCACACATCACCGTACCGTGCGAATAACGTATTAATAACGTACACTGTTTGGAAATCGATATACATGTATTTCAATGACCAAACCAGTGTACGTTAATAGTTCGTTAATCGTACGTTTCGTGATGTGTGACAGAGCCTTAATATTTTACAACTGTGGGAAGTTTGTGCAGCCTACAAATTACACGGTTGCTGGAATCTCACATACGTAGCCATACGACCCACTGCAACGGTCGTTATAAAATCGTCCAGTAGCATAACTGGCGTAATATCGCAAACAATTAGACCCGAAGTCATGCTTAGGATAGTTAGCCGCCCAGTCTGAATAGTCCCACGTTGAATCGTCAGACCATTGCCACGTTGTTTCTGTTACGATGTCATGACCAGCAAGCCAAAAGTACCCGGATTCTTTCGTTAAGGTGCGTATGAAGTCATTTTCAGCTTCAGAATTGACACTGGCTAGATGACCCCCGTAGCTGAGGCACAAAATTTCAGCTTCTCCCCAGACCTTGGAGTTGAAAAATGCCTGGTAGCAATTCCCTGAAAATTAAGATCAAACTTGCAGTGAGTCATTTTGGGGCATTGGACAAAATTTTGAAATCTAATTTGTGGATGATTTATACTTCATATGTTAGATAAGAGCAGTCTATTACCAGATGTGGGGAAAATTTTGATCAAAGCCCTCAGAAAAGCCAAAAATCTGAATTTTACTTTATTTCAAGTTGATCTTGGTATGAGGCTATTCTTTGAACGTATTTATTGATGCTATATATCAAGAAAGATCCAAAGATTTGTTTGTAAACCATTCCTTTCGCATCTTTGATTGCAGATAAATCAAAAAAGAAATTAAGAGTTTTTATTCGATCTCTTAAAAAGGCCAATTTAAAAAAAAATCAACTATAGAGGGCAGTATTTATCGTTGTCGACAACGATAATTAAAAATAAAAGAATATCTACTATATAGGTTTAAAGTCGACAGTGAAACTTTGCATGTTGTCATTATTACTGCTAATACTTCAAATGATGTAAAATTCTCAGAACACTTGGGGAAAAGTTTGGGGATGATGCTGAACTTGTCCAACCCCTTTAATACCAGAATATTTCTTCGAATGATGAAAGGAAAAGTTCCTTTCGCCTGGACAGGGGCGTATGGACTTGTGCCAGTTTTGCATTCCTGAATTTAAACATTATCCCCAGGCGGCGGCGGACACGATTTATAGAAGATCCTAGATTTAGGGATGAGGGATTTCCAAAACGCAAATTTAGGGAACGATCTACGTGTATTTCTATTGGGTCACGTGACTCACGTATTGAAGAAAATAATTACAAAGATCATATTTTTACCTCTCCTCAAAAAACTACAAAAGTGTTCTTATCGTAATTAGCATAATTATATTATCCTAAATCCGCTGGGGTTCACGCGTGAACCCCACTTTTTATATATGTTATCATATTTTTTACCGATTAGCAATATAATTTTAGCGGCAATCCCACACGATCCCGTAAGTTGTATTTTCCCACGATGTTTCTTATAGAGGCGGTATAGGACATGAGTCACATCGACGCAGCCGGGGATCGTATACGATAAGAACGGCAACCATGCAATAGTTGCCACGACCACCCTCCTCTGCATTATCCCCATCCTATGTGTGGATTTTATACAGTTACAGTCCGCTGGTCCGAAGTTTCGCCATTCCGAAAGTTCGCTAGTCCGAAGGTTCGCCAGTCCGAAGGTTCGCTAGCCCGAAAATGAAATAGGGTTCGCTAGTCCGAAAATGAAATACATCACTAGTCCGAAATTTAAAAGGGTTCGTTAATCCTAATGTTCGCCAGTCCGAAAAAGATTGAAGGTTCGTTAGTCCGAAAATGAAACAAAGTTCGATAGTCCGAAAATGAAATAAGGTTTGCCAGTCCGAAAATAAAACGGTGTTCGCTAGGCCGAAAATAATTAAATATGTTGATTAGCAAACCCAATTTTATTTTCGAACTAGCGGACTTTTTTTAATTTCCTGGCTAGTGGCCGTTTATTTTCGGACCTTTTTTTTCCAAATTTGTCTAGCAAACCCTTTTTTCGGACTGACAGAACTTTTTGAAATTCGGACTAATAGGAAAAACTCTTTACGAGTGGCGAATCTTATTTCATTTTCGGACTAGCGAAACATCTGACTAGCGGACTGTTACCATTTTGTATTGGGGTTTCTGAACGGAAGTCATTCCTTACCGGTGTAGTAGGAATGCTAGTCCCCCGTTCTTATTGTCCGGGTTGTACAGTAAAGTATAGGCTAACAACTCTCACGCAACATTAGTTTCACGCTTTACTCCGTTATGGTCTATGGAAGGCGGACTACCATTTCAGGGGACTAAGATTCCTTTCATACCGGAATTACAACCTGAAATCAAGAATTCGCAAACACAGTTTTCCAAACCTTTGCGAGTCACCTACATACTCGTTATATTAGATTATATTCAAATCATAGTATAAAAATGTCACCTTCTTACCTCCAAATAACGTCCACCCTTCACAGCATTCATAGTTCGAATCGCATGTCGCGATATTAATCAGACACAAACCGATGAGAATGGCGCAAAGTTTAGACATCATAGATACTTTTGGTTCGTTTAGTTTTAAAACGGTAATACTCTGAAAAGACGAATGATTACAAACATCGTAAATTATAGACATAGAAAAATGTAGGTGCTGCGCAGTTTTATTTAAGTTATTGCTCAATAAAGGCCTATATTTCCTAGCCCACATTGAATTTCCCAAATAGCTCGTTCCAGTGAAAACTAAACCTTTGTTGATTTTAAGCAAAAAATCAGCTTTTTTATTCGACCATATGAGCAGTTTTTCAGTCATACGTTTGTTACTCGGTATGTGAAAAGTATTTTCTAATCAGATATTTTGAATTTATTCTACCGTGCATGAATGAGCACATGATTTCATTCAAAAATGTCACAAACGTTACCAAAAAGTTACACCAAAATGCCACAAACGTTACCAGACGTTACAAAACAAAACATTGCATTTAAAGAAATCCTGATGATAGAATTTCCTACCACTTTTATGAACTATATGTAAATATGTTACCAATCATCTGTGAAAAGCGCAATAAAAAATTCGATAACATGTCAGAGATATTTTACTTTGAATTCATTTGGACCAAAACCATTTCCGTGCGAGGTCACAAACGTTACCGAACGTTACATGAACTTTATTCAGTATTTTGGAAACTATTTTAATCTTTAAACACCTGCATGTCTTGATCCCACCAGTGAGCACCATTATCAACAACAAACTCGTTGATATAATGTTTATGCTAGGTTCTGTGGCCATTTAAAAGTGAAATTTTCAAATTTTTCGGTCACAAACGTTACTTTGGGGTCACAAACGTTACTTTGGAATCATCCAATTGGAATCACCCAAATACATTCTACTGATTGATCCAATACAAGTGCCGATTTTTATTGTGCTCATTTTTGGCAACTAAAACAACGATGTAAACTCTTGAATTATTCTTAACCATAATGTACCAATCCCTATTCATGTTCTAGTGTTGAAAACAAGATAGGGTCAAAACATGGTTCTTTTGAGCTATCAAACATTTGGTGCAACAAATCCTTGTATCTTATAATCTGATATATAATATAGTTCCAGTGTATATTCTATTAATAACGGAGGCTTGGTGATACAAAATCAATACACCACAAAGTTTTCTTTGATGTCAAATGTTTAATGATTTGCTGATTTGACAGAATCATTACAAAAAAATCTGTATTTTTTCCTCTGACCGCTTTTTTTCTAATAAGTTTTTTGCTAGGTTTCAAAATGTTTAGTAAATATGAATAGACGAAACAAAGGGCTTCCATAGAATGGTGAACAATAGGCCGAATTCATAAAAGTAGCAATTGCTATTTCTATTGCCTTAGCTTGAATTTCTATTCTTAAAAGCTAACATTGACTTGCAAGAAAAAGCTCTCTCAAGGCCGCAAAAGCTATTTCTAATCCCTTCCAAGCAATTGCTCGTCTGGTTAGTAATTGCTTATATTTGTATTCAAAAAGCTGACCTTTTGCTTACAACATGTAGCAATTACTTGCATTTTATTAAGATCCTATACGAGGAGCTTAGCACTGGTATACATTCATAGTTTCTGCTATATTTGTGCTGCGTAAGAAAAATCACTGAAGTATACTAGTGTTACGTTACTATAGATTACATAAATCATGTAACTTGTCGAAAATTGCGACAAATTGATACAGAAAATGAGGACTGACTTGCTGTAACATTTGTGTCTGAAAACTATCACGCGGTAGACAAAGCAATTTCTAACTTCATTTAAGCAAACGCTAGCCTGCCTATTGTTTGTTTGGTAGCTTTTTCTTGTCTGGGTCGATCCCAGACAAGAAAAAGGTATTAGTCCAAGCCAAGCTGAAGGTCGTGAATATGTTTTCAAGCAATTGCTAAGGCTAAATCTTTTTCTAGTCTAGCTATTGCTTTTTCTTAATGTCTTTTTCTTGCTAGCAATTGCTACTTTTATGAATTCGGCCTATTGAAAAGCAATAATTGTGATTTACAAATATGGAAAATTTACCAGGGACAGTTCAGTATTCCGACAGGTTATTGATCCGAAAGTTTTTTTGTACCGAGAGATTTTTCTCCGAAAGGTCATTTGCCCGAAATACATTTGAATGAAAATGTTCTATTCCGATAGAGATATTTGAAAATCAATCCGTTTAAGTACCAAATTCTAAGAAAAAATACTAAATTGCCCATAAGTTTGAGTCATTTTTAAAAAAAATCACATGTTTTCATCCAAATTTGGCATAAATTTTAAAGATTATCTTAGGAGATGCTCAAGTGTTGTAGCGGAAATTTTGGAGACTTTTGAAAAGAAAATCTATCATAATATCAAAGTTTTATTTGAATATTTACACATTATACATACCTTATTAACTGAATTGGCTGCTTAAAATACCACAACTCAATCTATTTAAGTACCAAATTCTAAGAAAAAATACTACATTGCCCAAAAGTTTGAGTCATATTTTTTCCCTCGAAAATTACATGTTTTCATCAAAATTTGCACTATTTGGCATATATTTTAAAGATTATCTTAAGATATGCACAAGTGTTGTAGCGGAAATTTTGGAGACTTTTGACAAGTAAATCTATCATAATATCAAAGCTTTATTTGAATATTAGCACATTATACATACCTTATTAACTGAATTGGCTGTTTAAACTACCGCAACTTCTGAAAGTGATGCGAGCGATCCCCGGAGCGATCTCTTGATGAGAAGTATGAACAAACAGATGATGCTTAGAACAGCGAAGTGAAGATGTGTAACTCTTGCGAGGATTTTTATAGAGTACCAGAGCAGGATTCATACTTCATATCATTATTTAAATTAACAAAACAAACACAGATTAATATTGAAACAATTAATTAGATGAATTAATGAGAGTGATATGAGTAGAAGTTTCCCTTTAAGTGAATGACATCATTATAATTGTTATAACGGTAACGTTGATAAATAATTGTTATAAAGATAAGACGTGAACATGTGAATTCAGCTGTTCGTTTCACGCTGTACTTTACTTTCTTGTGGACCACTCATTTCATCGGACCACCACAAGTTGTGGTGGTCCGATGAAATGAGTGAAAAGTCACGGATTTAGAATTTAGATTAGCATATTTAAAATTTTGTTAAATTCTAAGCTTTTGAATGATATATAATATGTCATAATTTCTTTCTTCCTTTTTTATTCAGACGTCGAAATTCAAGGCAGCCCACAGAATATCTATAGCAATAATAATTAGCCGAAAATCGAGTTTACAATTGTTAGATCATAATAGGGTATATTATAAAAACAATGTGATCAATATAGAGTGACAATTACACTTCTCGCCATACATGACTTTAAAAACTTAAGGTATGGCTAAAAGAATATACATGAATACGTTTTACATAAAAAAAAAACCCGAATAATTATCTTACCACCATGGTTTGACTTGATGCACACCTTTGGGTTTAGCAAGTAATCATGTTGAACTGAAGGTCTATTTTCTAATAACTATAATAGTAGAGCAGGTCTGGTGATGAAAAAATAATTATTGCTCTAATCCCTTAAAAAAGATAATAGAGTAGCATTAAACAGTTAAAACATGAAATATTTAAAACTTAACCATCGAAAATAACTTTGAGTGGTTAAAAGAAAGACGTTGAAAAATGTCATGGCTCACCCCGAAAGGGGGGGCTTTGCAGATGATATCAATTTTGATTTTACCATTTCATCTGTTACAATATTTTCTAAGCTTTCAAATTACACCTTACTTGTTGAAATTGATCAAAGCAATCAAATTTTACAACATAAAATGTACTGGAAATTCTTAATATTTTCTTTATTTTTTGCTGCCTATTTTCATCAGTTTCTCGAAAAAATTTCTATCGCAAAGTCCCCCTTTTCGATGTGAGTCATCACAAATAATAACCAACAAAAGTTATGTGTTAGCCAATCAGAATTAAACACATTTCGAGGGTTGATAAACTTTCAGCCAATTTAAAGACTCATTGCATGCATCGTATGTTCGGTATGACCTGATATCATATATAGGGCCGCGTCATGCGTCATGAGACGCAACAATCATATCGATCAAATGCAAATATCCGGGTTTATCGACCAGATGATGGGTAATGCATAATGAGGCAGATCTCCTTAGTTCTAAGGTCAAGTTGCTGGTCCGAAGGCTCGCTAGTCCGAAAATGAAATGATCGACATGACCATACATATTGATTTTTTGGAGTGGCAAATCGTATTTTATTTAGGAGTTAAGGTCAAAACATACTTCTTATGGGCTACCAAACATTTGGTGCATCAAGTCTTTGTCATCTTATAATCTGATATATAGTTACAATGTATTTTCTATTAGTAACGGATGCTTGGTGATGAAAAATCAATACTCTGCCAAATTTTCTTTGCTTGGTAATTTTCAACACCAATTATCCGTTATTGATTAGAAAATGCATTGGAATTAATGTAATAACAAAGACTTGTTGCACCAAATGTTTGATAGCTCAAAATAGTATGTTTTCACCTTTAGGGTCAAATTATAGTTATTTTTGAGCTACCAAATATTTTGTGTAACAAGTCTTTGTTATCTTATAATCTAGTAATATAATTCCAATGCATCTTCTAATCAATAACGGATAATTGGTGTTGTAAATCACCAAACATTTTCATCAAATACTCCTCAAAGTGGGAGTATTGATTTTTCATCACCAAGCCTCCGTTATTAATAGAAAATACATTGGAACTATATATCAGATTATAAGATAACAAAGACTTGTTGCACCAAATATTTGGTAGCTCAAAAGAGCTATGTTTTCAGCCTTATAGTAAACCTTATGTCATATAAAATACTCTCACTTCTTATGAGAAAATCGTATCGGAGACCGATCCGGTTTCAAGGATTTTCAAAAATGAGCTCGTTTGACCCCGGATGACCTCCGTTCGTTAAATCGTAAACACCCCATAGCATCATTCTGTGCGAGTTACGCGAAAATTGATCGAAGCGTATTCGAGAAGAAGCATAGGCTATTTTCTAATACGCTAGACATATAGACCATAATTGACATACTCCCGCCGCCGTTGATGGGGTAAATCCACAGAATCGGACGGGGAACGGAACTCAGAGCGCGATCAAGTAGTGTATTTATCATACTTGGCCTCGTTCTGAATTCCGATTCCCTGCCCGATTATGTGGATTTACCCCATCAACGGTGGGAGTATGTCAATTATAGGTATGGTTTATAGACAGACCGATAGACAGACGCGTCATGATAGCATGAACTTTTGCATAAACCCAGCACTACGTGAATGGGTTAATGAATCTAAAAAGATTGTCGTGGAGGACAAATCCCAATTTAGTTAAAAATTGCGGTCAATTAGCTAAAGTTCAGAGTGATTTCCAAATTCGGGTTTCTTGTAATGTCCATTTAAATCAAACGACTTTAGAGTGTAGCGAACCCTAATTTATTTCAGACTTTCAAAATGTTATTTAATTTTCGTACTGGTGAACCTTCGGACTGGTGGTACCAATTATTTTTCAGCCTTGTAGCAGACCCTAAATCAAATACGGGTTTTTTTCCTCAAACTCTGACCAGCTAACTTTTTTTTACTTACTGTCATTATATTAAATTCGGACTGGCAAACTGTATTACATAGGAAAGTATATTTTTCGGACAAAAACACTCTTTTTCATTTTCGGACAAACCTTCTGATTAGTGGGACAATACCGAAATGAAGCTTTTTCTCTCTTGAGAACAGCAACAGGTGATCGTCTGTATTGTTTTCTATCAGTTTAAACAACTTTCTATCAGTTTAAACAACTTGATAACATAGTAAACTTTTACTTTAACTTGGTGGAAGATCAAGTGTCAATATTTCCAGGTTCGTCCTGAAACCATTTCAGACTTGTACCCAAAAATGCACGTAATACACGTGTAAAATTAAATTACAGAAACAGAGAACTTTCTTCTTCTTCATAATTCAATATTTCTAGACATGATATCTTCGCTATCGTCCATATTTGATCCAAGTTAAGTTTAAGTAGCTGTAAAACAGTTTACATCAAAAATACTTGAAGGGGCCGCCACTTCGCCCATACCCACTTCGTCCACGAACCAATTTTTCCAAGCCAATTTCGCCCACTCCTAGTTCGTACGATCCAAAGTCCAATTCCCAACACCTCAAATTAAGTTTAAAGTTTATTATATTTCCACCTAAAATAACATAAACAATTAAAAAGATGGAGGAGTTGCAACAAAATCGTTGTTCCAGCAAGCAACAAATTACAAAACAGCATATTGCACACGACAAAAAAGTAAATAAAAGTTTTGAAAGCTGGGCATGTGGCAAGCAAAAGAATACTTTATAAAGAGAAATGATAGTGTATGAAAATACATAAGATATCTTAACAAATTATATTCTATATAAATAATCCTAACATATCACATCATATCATAATTATCATGTAATATCATATTATACCACATCACATCATACCACATTACACCACATCATATCATACCAGGTGTCCCAAAAAATGGTTACATGTAGAAAAATGACCGTGTGCTAAAACTATAGTAGTTAGAGAAACGAAACTTTGCACAAATTATATTACAACCCTCTTCTAGATACCCATAAAATGTTGATATTACAGCATTATTAGTTTTTGAGTTATCAAGAAAGGTAGATACCTATGTCAGAAACGCATTTGTTCAAAATTCAAAAAAATAATAAGCATACACGTTTTGT
>JXSR01S007717.1:56430-67237 GCA_000969725.1 Ophiothrix spiculata
TGAAACTTGTCTCTCCCATGTAACCTTTGTCCAGGCATCTAAAAGCTGGCTTGTTAAGTATTACTATAACATCTGTCAGAAAAGAATGGAAATTCCCTTTGCAAGGAGTGCCAGGAATTGTAATATGAAGGTTAATGTTGACCACATTGTGGTTGCTGTTACATCGTAATTATGTCAATTATTTGAAGTATGCAATCTCAAGCTCGTTAAAGCAAGTCTTGGATGGCTACGTTACGTGCTACACCTTCACATTTCAAAGAGTCACTATATACTCTGAAGTCACAGGCCATTTTAAATAAGGTCATGTTGTAGTGACAATCAATTACCGATTAATTCAATTAACTTTAATACCATGTCCAGGGTTGAAGCACACTCTGGCTTGCTATATAAAAAGAAAAACATATACAAGTTTAAGCACTGGCACTGTAGAGGAAAGGAAATTCTCTTCTGATAGATGTATTCATTTCCATGGTTTCTGTCCTTTTACATAGGGCTTTCCAAACAGGCTAATCAATCTGTACTTTGCACATTTAGATGCATCTAGATTAAACTGGATTTCAGCAAGTGATCATGCATGCTAAAGTGACTGTGTTATTTCTACGCACACACCCCAGCAAGTCAATACGCGACACTGGAGTAAAGTCAGATTGACATGCGAACTTGTGGACACAATCTGCACTTTAGGAATATACATTAATCTAGATGCATCTATATTTGACAGTCTTGTATGGAGAGCCCCATAATCAATATTTCAAGGTCACAATCTTCACTTGTGGTAGAAGTTTGGTATTACAAAAATCATGGATACAACATGTTAAAGAAAGTGAAAATTACTGATCCCAAGGTAGTCTAACCGATCCAACACCAAGGGATCAGGAAGTTATTTCCCCAAATGAACAATATTTCACTGATAAATACATATACAAAAACCAGAAAAGTGTATACCTGTTATCCTTTTTCATCTGGCATCAAATTTACTTCTTGCATGTATGAAGTACCAGGTACTCATCCTGTTAAGGCCTTGTATCAATATACTGTTCCCCTCTGTGGCGTGTGCCATTTGTTCTGTGTTCCGATTTCCCCCAATTGTGAAGCGCCAAATAGCCACTTAGCAAAACAAAAGTTTATTGTTTGTGTGGCAAGTGGCAATTGGTGACAATGAAGCACAGGATAAGGGCACATGCCACAGGGGAACAGCCTATGATACAAGGCCTAAGGTTGATGTCATATGTGTTGTACTAGGGATACGGTAGATTTTCATTTGTTCTCCCCTGTGTGAGCGTAACTAGCATTTGGGGGAAATAAACAAAATACTGATGCATGTATGACCTGAATTTCGTTGTTGTCAAATAAATGTTTATGAGGTTTAGTAATTCACCATTCCAGGCTCATACTAAGGTTTTAGGACAATTGTTCCATTTTTGTTTTCATGCCAACCATCTAGTCATCCTGTATTTGGCTTATTGTGTTTTGGTTATTATTGTTGTGTTTTCACAAATAAACTCCAGTCTAAACTGTCATACAAATAGCTACAACTAGTATTCTGACGAACATTGCATCAAATTTATACAAACTTTTTAAAACCAGTTGTTTGGCAAAACTATGTCTATAGACCAATAAAACTTCAAGAAATGGTATTTAAATAGTCTGTACGCAGTACATAAATTCGTAACCGTTTATACAAATACCGGCAATTGTGACCATAGATTAAAACGATAGGTAAGGAAAATGGATTAGCCTATGTTTTTTAATTCATAATTTTATGTTGGACCTAATTTTTGTTGTTGTTGTTCTGTAATGTAAAAAATAATAAGGGGCAGCTGGTCGGATCTTCTTTTTTTCTTTACTTTTGGCTTAGAAATTAATACTAAATAATCACAGGACACACAGATCAATGAAGCAACAACTTGTCTATGTTCCCATCTTTCATTTTTATAACAATCGTGACTTTTAAACAGCCTGAAGTCAAGAAATATGTTGTTGCTTAATTTCACAATTTTTATCATATACACATGAAAAATAAAATAGTTTTGGGTCGCCACCAAAAATAAGGTCCGTCAGATTACGTCAAACAAACTTTTTTAGGCCTTGTTAACGTGTGTGAGAAGATAACTCTCATATTATTGTTTTGTTGTGATTTTAGGCCTTGATAAATTCTGTCAATAAAGTTAATACAAAGTTATTGACATAACCAATTTGGTTTTGAACCATCTCTTGAATAAGCATTTGACTGTGTTTGAAGGATGACTAGTGCGTGCACGGTATGGTTGCAATATTTCGACCAGATAGTTTTGTTTCATTATAATTAAAGTCATGAAATTTACAAGTATTTCATGCTTTGCCATCAGTGTATTTCATTTATGATATTTATCCACTATTTTCATGCATCATTGTGTTTGTAATTTTGCATCAATTTTCAGGGATGAAAATAGCATGATTTAAAAACAAACAAATAATTGAAGAAAAGATATACCTATGTAAAATATAATTGATTTTTATACCCTATAACTTACAAATCATAAAATTACAGTGTGTTTTAAGATTTTAACATATTTTCCCAAATATGCACAGTATATAAACAAATATAGCTTTTTAATTCCAAAATCCTATAATGTAGTTACTATGAGGACGTCGTCTGCTTGAAAAATAAGTGTGAATATTTGAAATGTGACAACCTGACTCTCTTTTTAACCTTTTCAAACTGTCAGAAAGAATCATTCTGTGTAAATTTTATAACAGCTTGTAGGTCAGTTGTAAAGATCAATCTAATGTGCATTAATTGAGTGAAACATGAACTTTGTATGGAGTATTGTGATATTTTGAGACCATGGAAAAGGGAGATTTTGCAATATATGATAAAATGAGTTTTAGTGGAAATGTAAGGTATAACGTTATAGAGTAAAATTCACTTCTTTTGAAACATTTCAATCAAATGCATACAAGTTATAACCTTCATATTGGGTATATTCTGTGATACTTCTTATTCAAATCTGCCAACCCATTCAGGTTTTATGACTAAAATAAAGTCAAACCTATCAAGACTGATTGGTGAATGTTAAGATCTCAACTCTTCAATAATGATAAAGGTCAAATCCATAAACAAACACAGTACTTGGTCCTATTGTTAACAAATGCAACTGGCACCTTGCATTTTAAGGTCATATCGATTTTGTCACAGAATTAGATTTGAGAGTTTACAATAATTTCAACCCTCAGGAATTACAAAAAAAATAAGCAGAGGTAATTCAATAATGCTGATTTGAAGCTAACTAATGTCAGAATAAGTAAATTCCAATCTTGGGTAGATCAGTCACCCACTAAGGCCAAAAAAAAAAAAGTTTGTTTCTGGTAACATGCTTGAAAAGTACAATGCGGTATGCGCTTTTTTATTTTTTATTTTTTACTTTTCTAAAATGCAATGGGATATGCGTTTTTTCTTTTTTTTAATACAAAAAATACTAACTTGATCAGCTGATATCAGACTGTAAAGCCACGAACATCAACATGCACCCATTCATATTGATTTGACCCAAATTTTATATAGAGAGCATAGCCTATTCGAACTTGTTCGACCGTTGTACAGTATGACTGTAAATTCTGTATTGGGTAATATGGTTGTGGACCATAGTTTCGAGCCAGTATCTTATATAGAAGCGCTAAAGAACGATTAATTGTAATTAAGTTTTTTACGCAAGTCTCCAGTAAGCTTTTTTACAAAATTGTTTTATTTATCAATTAAAAAAAAAAAATTGATACGAGATATGAAAAAAAAAAATAATGCGGGAAATATGTAACTTAACAGAAACGCGCGCGGGGTACCAGAAACAAACTTGTTTCTTTTTTTGGCCTAATAGATATTTGTTAAAAAAATCAATTCTTGCTTAAAATAGATGATCATTCGCCAAAAGTATGAGGGGGTGCTCTGGCAAAATTAGCATAAAGTCAAAAATGTCAAAATTGAGTTTGTGGCATATTTAAATTCTCTAGTATAATCTCGACTTTCGAATGATGTCACACTTTCTCCATTTAGAGATCAAAATACAAGGCAGTCCACTGAAAATCTGGCAATAAAAATTTGCTGCAAATCTACTTTAAAAATACTAATTACTATTATTGTTTGATAGCAAAATATGATTACTTCCACTTCCAGGCATATTGACCTTCGAAACTCAAGGTATAGTTAAACACTTAGGCATGGAAGCGTTCCATGTCAAAAAACGAAACTCAACATTTTCACCACATTTTTTCTTTAGAAATCATTTATTCAAAATCTTCATTCGCGACTTTTCACATATTTTCCCAGGGCAAACCACATGTTCCTTTCATAATATGAATGATTTTACAGGAAGATATTTACACATACCACTTCTTTTCTGATAATGAGATTGTGAAGAATTTGAATGGATCTTTATGATCGGCCTAGAAACAAGAATAAGACACAACGCTACTCACTTTTACAGGAAAAAAGACGCTCTTGTTTGAACATTCATTCACAACCAGAATGCCATGTTGGTACGATCAAGTCTTCATTTGCTAGTAATGAGGGGGCTAGAGGAACGTTATTACAAACGCACACATTTCTAAGTCATCTGCTGTGTGTTTTAATGTCACAAATGAAATGTTTCATTCATTGCATATTTCAAAATCAAAACAACTTGTATTTTTCCAGAAAGTAGTATAGTGGGTAACTTTTGGACCCAAATTAGGAGCATGCTGAGTGGAGTTGAATGAGTGGAGGTAATAGCTGTATTTGGTTCTAAGCATGTGAGAGGTGTGTATGCAGTGTTTTACCATAGGCTTTCATTCAATCAGTATATCTTTATTATATGCAGAGTGAGAGCTCAATGTATGGTGATATCATCTCAGTTTGAGGTGAGAATCCCCGAAAAAAATGCAATAATTTATAAATTTTGGTTTGCTGTAAATGTTTTGTGTGTTGCTTATAAAGAGCAGAACAGTGCAATTTTGTTTATCAAGGTACTTTACAGCCATTGTTTTTGCAGCTTCATTCCAGATCATATGTAATATAATGTTAACGTTATGATTTGTTTTTCTTAGAATGAGTATAAAAATGTGAAATATGACTAGCTATATTCACAAACATGAGTATGGATATTTTTACTAGAGTAGTATGAGTGTAGATTTGCTAGTGTTTGAGAGTTGTTCCCTTGATGGTCTGTAGAGATTTTTGTGAGCTACAATTCTTTCAATTTTTCTAAAGATGTAATAAATATATATAAGGTTCAAACTTTATTCAAGTAATAACAACAATATCATGTTTTGTGTACTGTATATTAGTTTTAAAACTGGTCAATTGACATTTTCCATATACCGTGTTTCATATGTAAATAACTTATTTGCTACGTAGTATTATTTATTGCCACAGGGTTACTATTTGTACTGTTAACACATCCGCTCTTTCAAGTCAAAATGCATTATTTGTAAATATACTAAACAGAAGATACTGTTTTTTGTTAATGAAATCAGTTCCAATCAAAACACAGTATCTTTAACCAGTGTATATAGCATATATTGCATCTTACATTTGAGAGTCACTTGCTTATAGGCCAAACAATAATTGATTGAACAATATAAACAGATATTCAGAGTGCAGGGCACCATTGCTTGTAAATGCAAACCCCGTCCTGCATTTTTGTATACATTGTCCATAAATTGTTGTTTGGAATATAGTTATATTCAAAAGTAAAATGCAGTACTTGTTTGTAAATCAACTATACAGATACTCCATTTTGCTTCAAAGGGTATGTATACAGCACAGTATTATGATGAATGGATGCCAATGTAAAACATTTTAAAATAATATTGAGGTTTTTAAAAGACATATCTACAATCTTGAAACATGTAGTATATTATCAATATGAAATTGCCAAATAATGTGGCCAAATAGTGTGAGACTACCCAACCTACAGGTACTTTGCATGCATGGTTTGCCATTTAGGGAAATAGCCTCAATCAGGCCCTCAGTCAACTTTCAGGTGAATTTATGCATTGTTCAAAGTACCTGTAAGTTAATTAGTTAATTCTATGTAATTTATGCCATTATTAATTTTACTAGTAGCCTATGGCTTCATAACACTTGGGTAGTGCTTTACCTTTTCCAGTTACTGATAACCTTACAAGATGGTTATTGGTGGTTACTAATTTGAAAAAAAAATTCTTTAGGATGACCTTTTAAATCAGAGGGATTTTTATGTGTACATTACAAGAAATGTAAAAAATCCACTTATCATAATTATGTATTATTATTTCTATGTGCCATATTTGCCTATTAATTAATAACAGTAGTAATAGAATGCGAGCAGAATATGTTACAATTTTGTTTGAAATTGATAATTTGTTAACTGATCTTTTTTGGTATGATTGCGTTGTATGCAATTGGAGGAGATCTGCTTTCTGTGAGGTGTGGGTTACATTAAGTGTTTGTATATATGGAGGTTTGTTAACCCTTGTTAAGGACTACTTGGTTTGATTTGAGTGAGTTATCTATAAGGAGCAAGATAAAACACTTTGGTGACCATTTGACAAACCAAAGACCAAATACCTTTCAGAATGATAACTTAGGCTACATTTGAAGTGTGTAAGGAATATACGAGTGTGTGGATTAGAATGAGACAAGAGTGGAAGTTGTGTAGAATTTGTGTAGAGTTGCTTTGTACAGTTTGAGTTAATAGAGAGAAATTGAGTTGGGTAAATTACAGCAATTGCAAAAGAATAAAAATGTACCAAGTCATATCATATTTACCAAATGCTATTTTAGTGTTGGTTAGATATACATCAACAACATACCAACCAACAGCATGGTTAATGATTCCAAGGCCTAAATCACATAGCACTATACTATTTAGGTGCATGATTTTATTGCAGCGTATACCGTTTAAAAAAACCTTTTGTTTGTAAAAACAGTTGTGATTAAGGCTTAATAAATCAATTCACTTTACCATGCAAGACATCAAGATCCCACAGAACTACTACAGATCAGACCCATTTGATGTGAAATATCACCAAGTTAAAATTCCACCACTGATCCAAAGATCGTGCATGATTGCTTACATTTTACCAAGTGTCTTTATTTAGTAGTGAATTGTATTGTACTAGTGAATATATTCAGTATGAATTTGAAGTCTGTTCAAATGAGAGTGTCTGTAAATTGTGAAAAATGTATTTCAGAGCTGAAATCGGCATGTTGCTATATAAATGTATGAATATGTGGATGTACAAATATTTTTTGATTCCTAAGAGAATCTTTTAATCCTCACTGGATATTTCTTTTAATGATATCTTTAGATATATAATGAGAATTGGTGTTAACACAAAAAGATTGTACTGGTTTACCAATGAGAAAATGAAAGTTCACCAATGAGAGAATGAAAAAAGAATGTATCTTGAATTCTTGAGTTTGAATGGGTCAGTTTGGTCTTGGCATATGAAGAGATAGAATCAATGTAGAGTTGAGTGGAGAAAACCAGCTAATGTCATCCATTGGCGTCTTGAGATGGGTTGTTGAGCATCTGTAACATAAGAGTGCTGTTGCGAGTGACTGGTGGGTATTTGTTGTAGAGAGAAGAAATGCCAGGCAGCTGTATGTACATCTCCTGAGAATAGTTGTCAGTCTTTCCCAGCACTCACACAAGTGACGCCTGTCCGTTACTGTCGGTAGGTGATGGTTAAGAATGAAGGAAGCCACCACAAAGCCCCTTGAAATTACCATCACTCATGTCAGTGACACCAAAACCATGTAACACATGGATGGTCACCAGCCATCACTCATGTCAGTGACACTTTGAGAAAATTAGCCTAAAATACCTACTTTCAATTGCACGTTGGACACATTTATCCTTACGTCAAGGAAAAATTACCTTTTTTCATCCCAAAATCATACCACCCAAGGCTTTGTCCTTCAATACTTTGTTTTGATAATAATAATAAAAACCATGCTTTTAAAGCGCCTTACATCAAAATCTCTAAGCGCATGAACAAAAACAAAACATACAGTATAACAATAAAATACAACAAACAGAAACCAAAATTAGAAAGCCAATTTGAACAAATGAGTCTTTAAAGATGATTTGAAATTTGTAAGAGTTGGAGAGTTCTTAACATGTAAAGATAAGTCATTCCATAATTTAGAAGCAGCTACGGAGAAAGATCTTTGACCATACTGTGTTGATGTGATAGACGTAATAAGACGAAGTTGTGTAGAAGAGCGGAGATTGCAAGTAGGTTTATATTCCTTGAGAAGTTCTTGAAGATAAATTGGTCCCATGCCATGAAGACATTTATAGGTGAGAAGCAAAATTTTATATATGATACGAAATTTAATGGGGAGCCAATGTAGCTCATGGAGAATTGGAGTTGTCTTGCTGATAAGTTAGTTAATCTCTTCCTCAAAGTACAGATTTGTCACTTTAATTGATCTAAATGGTGTTATTTGTGTCAAAATCAGTGTTTCAGACATATATTTCACATAGTCACTGCCCATGTTGGTTTATAGTCACTTGAGTGAGTGATGATTGAACCGTCACTTGTGCGAGTACCGGGAATGACTGGTTGTTGGTATGTTTGGCAGGATGTTTTGCAAATTTTAATGTGTGGGATGTATAAGTCATAACCTTATATGGTTATCACCAGTCATACCTAACTATTGGGTTGGTAGCTAAATCTATTTTAAGACCCAGATAAACAATATCCCTTACTTGAGTATTCATGTTGTGTGTGCTAAAATGTACATATCCATATAACAAAACTGTAAGTACATAAACATGCCAATCAAATCAATCAATCAATCAATCAATGATACAAGTACTTGCATAACATATGATCATAAATCAATAATAGTTCCCAAAGATTTCAAAGAGAGATTCAAAATTTTGCTACAAAGAGCAGTTTGGAGTTAATCAGCTATTTCTGATCTGATATACGTATAAAAATGGCACATAAGATATCACCATTGATGCGCTACTACTTTGTAATTGAGACATAAAGCAAAGCCAATGTAACTGACGCGGTTTATTGCGCCTCAGAAAAGGACCAAATTGCCTTAAATTTAGCTCCATGGTGATCCCAGATCTTTATATGGGACAGCATAGCAATCTGTGATTTATCAATTTTGCCAGAATGTGTGCAAGAGAGTTATCAATGAATTATGATAATGCGAATAAGTGACATGTGATGGTTAATGAGCAGATTAGGTGAAACAAAGAGTGTATGAATAAATTGAAAATTGTAATTATACAAAATGTTTGTATCATTTCACCCAATAATCCAGCAATATTAATATTTGCTTTGATTTGATGACACTGTTCCCCTAGTAGAGAACCAATGTCAACAAGAATTGAGCCTGATCTATATTTTATTGGCTGCCAAACATTTGGTGCAACTAGTTTTTGTTGTTAAATTAATTCCATAATTCCACCTGATTTGAGTGCCCCTCCTTGGAAGTCAACAAGCAACGCAGTGTGCATAGGTGGATGACCATGTGAGAATGGATATGAGATGGCAAATGAAGGATGGATGTAAAAAGATTAAGCTTGTTCATGGTATGCTTGACATTGGTCAATACAAAATGGAATTGATGATGTCATGAAGTTGAATTTGACTGAAAAGTGATGAAATTGAAGTGTTTTCTAATAGTCGGCAGCTGATAGTATGTATCAGATTAGAGTTTTGAGTTGTCAGGGTTTGTAAGCAGTGATGATTGAGTCGTTTTTGCTAAGATTTTGGTTGCAAATGAGCATACTGCTGTAGCATAGTGGTGTGTAAGGCTCTGGTCACAATTACCCTTACATTAGGTTGTGGTCACAATTACCACTACAATGGCATTACAACCAGCTGCCAATTAGTCAGTGGCATACCATAAACTGGGGTGGTTGAAATCCTACGCAAACCAACCATCAGGCGAGATGTGTTTTGCAAGAAAGTCACATCTGCAATGGCTGCCCTAAGTTATATTTATTTAGTACCTTGTCATAAGAAATTGAAAAATTACTCAAAATGACCCTGTCATATGTTAGTGGCTCTTGAAATGGTTCTTCAGATGACAGTCACCTTGAAGACCCATTTCAAGAGCCACTGACCCAAGACTGGACATTCCACGATTAAAATTTATGTAAAATGCTAGCTATGACTTTCTTGCACTCACATGACAGACTGTAATTGCTTGTAGCTGGTAGTTGTGACCAAGTTGGTAATATCATCGGTCATCAAATCTGTGATCTCAACAGTATGATATTTTGTGTGTATGTTAAAATGAATTGTGATGGATGTTAGTTATTAAGAAACGGGAGGAATATAGTAAGATAAATGATGCTATTGGTGTGTATGTGAGTGTTTGTTGATACAGATCTGTATCAATCCCATGTGAATGTGTCAAAGAAGTTTTGATGAAATACATGTCAAGTAACTATAATAATCAGTCATTGTGGGATTAATAAAATCTCAATGACATAAGATTGGGAATTTTAGATGTAAATAAATCATGTAACCATTTTTTATCATTCTAACCTATTTAAGCTTAATCATTTAGACATGTTTCAAGATTGCAGGCATGTTTGCCAACTATTTCAGTCAAATATTTGGTACCTTGCCCATTAACTTGCTCTTTCAGAGTAGTATGTCATGATGTCCTATTAAGGTTAAAAGAAGGAAAAATATCAACATGTGATTTTCAGTTACATTCGATTTTTGAGACTATGATGCACAGGATCTTATACCAAGTGTTAAATTTTCAAGACAATTTTCTGACTCTTTTGAGGGTCTGTTGTTCAGCAGCAAAATGTAAAACAAAATA
>JXSR01S007719.1:0-17918 GCA_000969725.1 Ophiothrix spiculata
AAAAAATGACAACACTTATAACCATGCATGATAGAAAATATGAATGTTGCAATATTGATATATAAATTTAAAGCCAAATAGTGGCTGTATTATGCTTCCATAAAACAAAATCCGGATTTTTTTACAAAAATTGACATTTTGGCGGCCATTTTGGATTTGGCGGCCATATTGGAAAAATTATTTTTGGGTCTATATCCAGAATTGTTTAGTAAGTCATTCTCTATATTTGTGTCAAATTTCATACTTGTACCCCAATTTGAACATAGGTTTCACCAATCTGCACCACTATAAGCACACTTTGACACACATCATTGCCAAAAAAAGCAACTTTTGCTTAAAAATTGGCGAAAAACCATGATTTTGGCGATTTTTTTGGTGATTTTCGCGATTTTTGACATGACGTCACTTATGACGTCACTGTGACGTCATACAAGGTCCGATTTCAACTTTTGTTGGTACCAATGGATTCGTGAGGGTCATACCTATCCACCAGTATCCTACACTTGATAATTCGTCTATCGGTTACCGAGATCAGAAGGGGAGGGGGGGGGGGGCGGAATCCCCCGCCCCCGGGCTGTGAGTTAGGTCGAAAAAGCCCGGCTCTATAATAAGGGTTAAAGTGTTAATTCACTACTAAACATCAAAAATAAAAACAACTTGCTGTATATTTTATTCTGATCCTCCAGGGATTTGAAGTCATTAATTAATTACTCAATATGGTGGAATATTCCAAGTCACTGTCATAACTTGAAAGATCACCACTTAAGATGTTTCAATTTCAATTTCCGTTTAGATTTTATGTATTTTGAATTTTGTATTTTCAACTTGCCTATACTTTATAGTGTGTCAGTTATTTTATGGTTATAATATTTAACACATTTTCACTTATATCTCCGAAACGTCACAGTATAGAAAAACATTTATATTTGCCGTTGAAAATTCTTTGATCCAATAAAAGATCCAGAGCCATATATATACAGATAGTATTAGAGTATTTTTCCCTTTTTCTTGGTTTATGTCTTTTCTTCTTCTTCTTCTTCTTCTTCTACTTCTTCTTCTTCTTCTTCTTCTTCTTCTTTTTCTTCTTCTTCTTCTTCTTCTTCTTCTTCTTCCTCTTCTTCTAGTAGCCTAGTGTCCTTTTTGATCATCATGAAATTTTGCCAGGGGCTGGGAATTATTTGCCATGACCCTAGCCTTTCTCCAAGGCGTTGTCTTACAGGGTACGGTATATTGTAATCAAGGAAGTTATAGCTTCCTTGATTGTAATGTATATATCGCCCTCAGCCTCACCGCAGATGGCAAGCGCCTCACGGCGCTTGCTAACTCGCGCCTTCGGCGCTCATTTGAGTCAATATTTCGAAGCGTCTTTAACAAAGACTACCATGACCCCCAATTCAAGTGCAAGAAGTATAACCCAGCAAACACAAAACGTGTCCGAAACGTTTTGGAAAGGTTCTTAATTGGTTACAGTCGTTTTGTTTTTATCAAACCTTTTTGAAACGTTTTGAACTGGTATAAAAAGATAACTCGGGTTAAACAAACACGTTTTAGAAACGTTAAAAAAAAACCGATAAAAACCACTCTTAAAGCATGGGTCTGGAAGGTTTTTCTAACGTAAATTAAACGTTTTTTAAACAGTTTTGTAACGTTATGTTTAAACGTTTTTTAACGGAAAAAAACTCCACACTTTCACGTGTTTGAAATGATTTTTTTGGAAACGTTTTCTTACCCAAAATGAAACCGTTTTTTAACGTTCAAAAACCGTTATTTGGCTAGCTGGGAAGCCCTGTCCAATTGGGTTAGCATTTTTTCAAACTTTCTTAGATTTTGGTACCAAAATATTCCTCATATTTTTTTCATTACCCATCATAAGTGAAATTTCACGGCTGAAACAAACGTGCCCTTTTCTCACTGAAACTGAAATTAATTTTGGAGTTTGCGGTCAGAAAAGTCTTAACAGGTGACAGTAGATTAAGTAGAAAATGGGTCGCTGAGTCACAAACAAATGATATAAGAGGCATTTAGAATTAGTAGAAAAATGTGTTCTTCATTTTAATATTTAGCTCATGAATTTTGTGCATAGTTATGAACTTTCCCTGCTTTTTCTCGATAGGTTTTACGCCCTCGCAGTATCATAGAAACCAAACAAAATGTGATGATGGAGCTGTATCACTGACATATGTTGGTATTTTTCAATATGACTAATTTATTTACAAGTAAATTTTACATCATTAAAATTTAATTTACATTTAACTAGCTTTTAAAAATATAATATACGTTAAACTTATTTAAAATATTTCAAAAGTTCAAATATATTACAAAATATAGTTTTAATTTGTAAAATATTAAATAATTACAATGTTGAAATGTGGGCGGTGCTTAATTTATAATTGGATCCTTAGAAACCGGTGCACAAGTCAATCACTGTTAGCGGGTTGACATAAAATCCATACTACTGTAAACACGAATCGCGTGAGTAAAATCGATCACCGACACGGTGAATCTTCTGTGATCATTGTTATTGTTCCATTCATGTTTTTGTCGTTCGATGTGTTTGGGTTCATTAGCCCAAGCTTTATGCTTGCAAATGGCTGCTAAATTTTTACCTTCGCCGTCTGTTTCGGCTGCAAGCAGTAATAGCAACGTTAGTGATCCGCTGATCCCACCCGTGACACCATCATCAGTAAGCTTACAGGTACATAACAACCAGGAGGACGGTCTGCCCAAAGCTTTTGTGGCTTCACTGCGAGTTCTATTTGATATTCTTGACGAAGACAAAGATGGTCTAGTTCCACTAACAGAAATCAAACAAAGATGGCAGAGCGAAGAAGAACCCAGTGGAATGCCTCATAATGTTATCCACAACCTCAATAAAGTGACGCCAAAGTCTGGAAAACTTAGTTTTGAACGATTTTGTTCTGGTCTTCGCTTAGCATTGGTCAATAACAGAGAAAGATCTCCTGATTACCGAGGACCACCATCTGCTAGAAATGCTAAGCAAGGAAGACCAACAACAACAGCGACAGTTAGACCTAATATCGTTCATCCATTGAGGACAAATAAAAGTGCACCACAACTGCAAAATCACCAGGATATGAAAAAGCCCAGATCATTTTCAGAGGATGACGCCCATCTCAAAACTTACGAAATGACAAAACTTAAACACAATGTACCTGTATCAAAACCAGTTAAAAAGCCACACAGATACAGCACAGGAAATTATGATCAAGTTTATTTTGCTTACCAGCAGACGTCTGGGGGAGACAGATCATCGTTGGATAGCTACGAGAGTTACAATCGTGATCCGCATAGTGGGTTAAAAATACCAATTACAAGACAAAGATCTTCCAATGGTAGTAAAAGTAAACAAGAGGAAGTGGAACCTAAAAGGAAAGATATCCCTCCAAATCCACGCAGTCACACAGACTATATGGATTATGCGGACTTGTATCACTCTCCAATATCTGGGAAGAGCAAGGATCCGAGGAATAGAGTTTCACCACCACAGTTGTCATCAAGGGCTTTGTCTCCCTCGGCGAGGCCCACTTCGCCGACACGACCAGTATCTCCTACGGTGCTGTCAAGAGACTTCAGACCTACACGGTCAAGGGATTCAAAATCAGAACTGTCTAGGGACCATAGATCTACTTCTCCAACTCGGACAGTTTCTCCTACAGTTAGGGACTATGGACCTCGTTCAAGAAATTCTAGATCGGAGGTGCCAAGAGATCAAAGGCCATTATCTCCATCCGGGACATCAAGACCCATTTCTCCAATGTCACCAATGTCAAAATCTATGGGACCATCAACTACAAATCAAGTGCGTCCTCCTTCTCGTATGAGTGATAAAGAGATCAAGAGACGTAGCGCTTCTAGAGAACGGAAGACTGTTCGTAATTTGAAGTATGAGTCGCCTCCAGTTGAGAATGGAGAAAGACATGTTAGAGAGCATTCCAGGGAAAGGAGTCAAGAAAGACGGAAGAGCCCCCCAGGTGAGTTTAAAAAATCAAGAAAAATGGTATAACCAGCTTTTTGAGGCTAAAGATACCCTCAGAAATGGATATGGGTTTCAGTTTCATAATTCAAGTACCTGGGGTGATTGATCCTACTCTCCTGTTTTCCCTCATTTGTCAGCCATTCCACAAAAGAAACTTTCTTTGGACTTTATATGAAACCATCCATCCCAAACCAGCTGTAAATGCAGCCTCTTGTCATTTCCACTTTTTAAAAATTTGTTTTTAAGACCATTGTTATAATGATTAAAATGACACCTCAATGCACTTCACTCGATTTCCAGAAGTCAAGTTATCAGGGGAAAAAATGTATACGAGATAAATGCGTTCAAAGATCAGTAATTAAAGCCCTATATTTTCTGTTGCATGATTGCCCTCAAAATATGCTGATATATTTCATTTTTCCGATCATTTTCTTGGAATGAAACGTTACTGGTGTTTTGTAGTACCGTAAGCACAAGGATTGTGAATCTGTCAAGATCAATTTTGGCAAAATAATTATGACTTTGACCATGACAATGACATGTATTTTCACCAATAATGAAGTTTGCTGGCCAGCCTCAACAGCACTTTTTGCCCATCCTCGGATCTGTAGACCTATAAAAGATGACATATTCAAATTTTGTTTTTGCCTGTACGTGTATGTTAGATACAGGTGGGTTAGGGTTGAGGTGAAATCTATGTCTGTTTATAATATGGTAAGTTGCGTAACTAGAGTTAATACTAGACATTCTCATTTGAGCGGGAAGCAGGGATGAGACAATTTTGCGGGGGGAAGGCCAAGAGGTGGACAGTGTTACGTCTAAGGTTTTTTGACTTGCGCCAATTTGACTAATTTTGACAAAGTTGAAGAGGTACATGTACTTGTGCCAAAAATCACCTGCTGTGGCTAGAAAAGCATCTATTTAGATCTTTCTAATCCATTTTCAGAAACATGTTGCGCCAACTTTCACCAGTGGCACGCCATACGACCTCAGCAGGATCACTGTGGGTGGTGGGGGTGGGGGGGGGGGGGGGGGGGGGGGGGAGGTGGAAGGTGAAAGAGTAACAATAATGGAAGTCAATCCCCTCCTGGGGTAATACCCCCAGGGGGCACTCACATTTGAAAGGTATAACGGTGACCAGGGGTGTCTTTCAGTGTAAGGCCTGTATGAAATAGGTGGTCATCCGATGAGAATTTTGAAAAAAAGGGGGTCTTTCAGTGAATCCCTCAGTGACACTTTAGTGAGGCGCTAACATTAAGTGCAAAATGGGAGAGCTTTATGCTACATCCCAACATGTTCTATTGGAACAAATATGTAAAAATAATAAATCGGTAGGGTATTAGAACTCATTGGTTTTGAAGTCCTTGGAGGTGTTACCACTCACACAGAGCCACCATCATGGCAAAATATACAGATAGTAAAAGTCAATTTTCATCATCAGCTTATCCGATACCAGTGTTCGATTTAGAAAATAAAAGTTACATGCACAACTGCATAAATTTCTTAAAAATTGTCTGAAAAACACAACTTGAATTCTGCATGCACAGGCAATTTTTTACATGCACGAAGTAAAAGTTACATGCATTTGTGCATGTAAAACCCCTCTAAATCGAACACTGTCCGATACCCAGGGTCCGATACTGCCTTAAATTTTCATATTTGAAGCATACCAAAAATAGGTGGTCATTTAGTGAGAACATTTCTTTTTTGAAAATACATGTTGGGTCTTTCGATGAGAGCATTTGCAAATATGTTTACAAGGGTCATTCAGTGAAAATATATGTGATGTGCTCTGGGAAAACCCTTCACATGTCGCTGGGGACAATTTTGCAGAAATGAAGAAAATAACCCCAATTTTGTTATGTTTTTCTTGATTTTTTATCAACTTCAAACATCTGTAACTTTGGGCTATGGCACTCTAGAAGGTTGAAACAAAAAGTGTTATAAAAGGAATAATTATAGCTTTCTTATGGAACTCAAAATGTAAAATTTGCACCATGTGAAGGGTTTTCCCAGATAGCAATACATATTTTGTTTCAGAGAATTGGTTCATTTCATTTTGTGAGAAAGCATTAAAAATGAGAGTCATTCAGTGAGAGCAACATGTGAAAATCATAAGGGCGTCATTCAGTGAAAAGAGGTTTGAAAATGAGGGTCAATTTTGCTGCATATCACTCCCTACATGCAAAAAAAGCATGGTTTAACCATGGTTCAACCATGGGTTTTGACCATGGTCAAACCATGGTAAACCATGGTTAACCATGTTTTTGAAAAATGGCACGCCATGGTCAAGCACAGTCTAAAGTGACCTTGGTCAAAAGCTCTGCATGTTTGTCCATGGTCAACCATGGTTAATATGTATAAGGATCATGTTTAACCATGGTTAACCATGGTCAAACATGCAGAGTTTGACCATGGTTGACCATGGTCACTTTGGGTTGTTTTTTACCATGGTGGTGCCATTTTTCAAAAACATGGTTAACCATGGTCAACCGTGGTCAATATGATCATGTTTAACCATAGTTGACCATGGTCAACCATGGTCATATTTTCCATATTTGACCACGGTAACACTCTTGTCTTGAAACAAGAAAGTGTACTATTTATAACTTACATTTTGTGAATCTAATTCTATATAAAAAGATTAAATATTATATACAAAAACTGTTGTGTTATATTGTATCTGTTTGACCATGGTCAACCATGGTTAACATGATGGATTTTCTTGTGACCATGGGCTGCATGGGTGACTATGGTCAATGTCTCAATTTGAAATTGCCTGACCATGGTCAAACACTCTCCAATGATGGTTGACCATTGTCAGATATGAATAATTTGAGGTGACCATGGTCAAGTTTGAAAATGACCATGTTTGACCATGGTCAACCTTGCCAAAACATGTTTGACCATGGTCAACCATGCTAACCATGTTGACCATGGTCAAGTCACCATGGTTGATCATGGTCAACCATGGTCGACCATGGTTGACCATGGTTTGACCATGGTTGTCCATTGTTGATCATGCTACCATGGTTCATATTTCGCCTAGGTGTCACTTGTTTTTAGGGATTGAACCCCTTTGGGCGATACCAAAGGACTGGTCTTTTTTTGTGTCATTTTGCACCAGTGGAATGCAATTTTCTGCTCCATTCAAGCATTTGTTGTAAACCATTTTAAGGCCTCATTATCTTTCGGGTGCTATAATAGTGTTTGTTGTGAGATCCTGTGTTGTGCCAACGTAGCACTACTCCAGGGGATTTATTATTCCCATTCTGTGTTCCCTGCCAGGGTGGCCACTTTAAAAGAATTTAATGGTTCTTTGTTGCAAGCACATTTTGGAGGACATACCAATTTACCCAATATTACAATTTAGGCCTCTCAGAGTTAAAGATGATATTCTACAGTATGTGTTATATACCATTAGAAAGCTTATAACGTGCACTTCTAGAAAAATACAACTTCATTTTATAAAAGTATCTGTACGAGGAGAAAATTAATGAAACATCCATAAATAAATGGCAACCCCTTTCAAACTAACTGCGAAATACATGTATGTACTCTAAAGTGTTAAACCATGGAGCTATACTGAACTGCCTACTGTCTATGTCTCCCATGACTTTTGATATCTGGGACTTTTTTTATAAAAATGAATTTTGGAAAAACACTCTTTAATTGTTCTCCATATAGCTCTCACATTGATTTCTTAGGAGAGCAATACCCTTCTGTCCTAGAATATTTCAAGAGGGTAATTTAGGCCAAGTAATAACAATCATCAGTTGATCAAGAGAAATGAGGAAACAACATAAATGGCCTCATCATATTTTTTATATGGCAAACATTCAGCCAAGATAATGTAATAGCTTGAAATGAATGTATAGTAAATTACTGAAAAATAACGTATATTAAAGCAATACTATAAAGTGTTAAAAATGAAGCGCCCCCTGTCACCCATGATTTTGGAGTTTTTTTAGCTTATTTGGTTTGTTTTGGGTTAAATATGCTTACTTTTTCTGTTATGGCCATTTGTTGAATTAAATTCGGGATCCCAAATTTAATTCCACATGTAATACAAGCAGGGTTGTCACCAGGCAACTTTCAGTGCCGGGTAAAATTTGTGTGAAATAGTAAGAAAATAGAAAGTTTGATAATAATTGTTCAATTTTTTATTGATTCTTCAATGATTTTGTATCTTTTGAGCCTTGAGTGCCGGGTATTTTGACTCAAAATCAACCTGAGAGCTGGGTGAAAATCAAGAGTGCCGGGTGGTTCCGCCCAACACCGCCCAGTGTAGTGACAACCCTGAATTACAAGTTTATTACATGTAGTATAGAAAGCATGCATGTCCTTTTTATCCATTTTTCGGTGGCAGAACAATTTTTTGACAGAATACACTTGAAAACGCTCTTAGATAGTCACATTCCTTCATTTTATGCTGTTTTTGCTATAAACCATATTGGTCAAAATCTTATAGTATTGCTTTAACGACCTCCCTCACCAACTTTTTAAAAAAGTGTGGATGACCAAACTGCAATTTTCAAAAGTGAAGTCGTGTCTCCCCTCTATGATGTGGAAGCAAAGGGAAAAAGAGGGGAGGGGGGGGGGGGTAAAATAATGAAGAGGTTGGTCATACCATTTGAATTGGTGAAGAAGGTAATATTTAACTATTTTTTTTCCTTTGGAACTATTTTTGACGTTTATGGTACATTTGGATAGTTTTTAAGTGAAAAGGCATTTGGTTTAGAGTTCTGACTAGAAATAAAAACTCATCCTAATTCTTGGGTCGAAGCACCATAATAGACCACTTCTTCATCAAGCAGTGAATTCCAATGAAGCGCAATTAATAGATCTGGTCTAGAGATTTCTTCATGGATATTGAATGTCTTATCAAATCTTATCAAATGTCTTTGTCTTAAAAGCTTTCTGATTGTTTCAATGTTTATGTTTCTGTTGGATACCCATACGCACTAATGGATCAGATCAAACTATGGCTGTGCATTAGCATGATTAGTTGGGGTAAAACTCAAGCAAGATTCCAAAGAGAGTGTTGGGTTTCCTAGGCCTCCCATGATTTGAATTTTCAGTTTCGCATGTAATCAATGTGTGGGACAAAATGGTACATTTTATCACAAAGGGGAGGGGGTACACAAGTTGAGTCAAATTAAAATGAATCTGCAATTTTGAAACAATTTTTTTTTGAAAAAAATGTCAAAAATTCCCACAGGAGTTGTTTAATATCTTGCCATGATCTGTCCAGATGTTTTAGATCTTGATTTCTTTATTGATGAGTGGGGGGGGGGGGGTTGGTGTTCGTAACTGATATTTGTGTTCAACTGCAGGAATTGTGCAGGTTCCGAGAGTGACCCTATGTGAGACCAAAATTAGCAAAATGGGATGAAATGATACCCTATCTGAGACCATTATAAATCTACTATACAATGTATACTGTATCATACTTATTCGCTAGCAGGATATTTTACTCAAACTAACAATGATGCAGTAATCCCGAGACAGCAATTTATTCAAATGATTTTCCTTTGCTAAAATCAGGTCCTTTCACATTCTCGAATAAGAAAATTAGTAAAATTATTGTCCTTTATATATTAAAGTTTATGGTCTATAATGACTATTGTCTGGCTAACATGCGGCTATTCTGAGCCAGAGGGGGCAACTGCCCCCATTGCCCCCTGCTTTTTACTGCCCAGCAAGCTGCAGCACTTGATGTAAATTTACAAATCAGAGCACCAGAATTTTCCATTTATTTTTTGAAGTAAATAAATAAATACAAAGAAGCAGAATGTTGGAATGGTTAATGACCATTCGGTAATGCTACTAGATGTTTTCAAGTTACATCTTTTCATTTGCAAATTGATCACATTTAGAGGACATTCAATCAATGGAAATAACAATAAAGTCTAGTACATCAAAAGAATGAAGCCAAAATAATTTGTGTATCATTATCAAACTTCAATAATTCAATTCTAAAAAATTGTTAAAAACATCCATGGGATCAATACTGTGAATGGTGCGGCTCCTTTGTTCATCGAATGAAAACATGTCAGGCCTACAAATGTATGATACATTGACCTGAGTGTCCCATGTGTGCCAGCAGCTATGATTCTCCAGCCACCTATCCCAAAAAGTTCAAGATTCTCTTGAGAATCTTTGCAAAATCTTATTTGTCTTTTCACAACCCTCATGGCAGGCCTTGTATTTGGAGGCGTGCGTGCGAGTGCGATACCACACCATCACACGCCTAAAATGATCTTGAGGAGTGCGATTTTCAGTACACCTAAATCTGGTAAAACTATAGGCTACACAGTAAGATACAAAATGCACACCTGAATATCCTGAGAAGTGCTATTTGTTGCACACTATGTATTTTCAAAATTCAAGGCCTGTCATTGAAAATACTCACCACACTTTTTGATATGGCCGGGGGAATAAGGTAATCCATAGACCATTTAGGCCTACCATGGAATTAGCATAATCCCTGAAGAGTTCATAGTCATTTTAAAATAATTTTTTCTCAGAAACTTCACATTTAAACTCAAGTGGTTACTCTCCAAATTTGAATTCCAGTAATAATCAATCAGTAAACTATTAGGAAAACATGTTTTTGATTACAGAGCAAATTAAGTAAATAAGCAACATCATTCTAGGGGTCCTCAGGTTATAACCTCAGTTGATCATGAGCTTCATGACTTCCGGAACTTGTGTAGGGTTTAAACTTATCATTTTCATGGTTTCTGACATTCTGATATATTTATCACTTAGCCAGTTATTTTTTTGCACTGTAAGAGTAGGCCTAAAAGGTTCTAAAATTATTTTCTCAGACACCGAACCGGATATAAAATGTACAGTGAAGGAACTTGTGCCCTCAAATTAGGTATTAGAGCATCAGCGATAATTCGATAACTGGTTGCTTTTTCATTTCAGTGAAACTATTTCAAATTGCGTCCCCTGAAACACTTGACTACCGGTACCAATGTCACCTGTATGCAGATAAAGTAAACAACCCACTATTTATTCTTTTGTGAATGCACACATTATAGGTCAACATTCCATTCTGAAATCAGTAAATATGTCAACAATTTATTCAGGAATCGGTAATACTAGTTGTAATTCTATACCACATGTTACATCTCCTGTAAACTCTAAGTTACAAGATAAATAAACAGGGAGGGTGGAACTCACATATATGGGCAGGGTATATGTTAGCACTACAATCGGGCTCGACTGATTTGGTTTACTGATGAAGAGAGGCCCGCCTCACCTGCGGTTCGGCTGTCAGTGGCTTTTAGATCACTGTTCTATGTAGAGCCTAAGTTATAGGTGAGGGTTGCAAGTGCGACTAGGTATATGTATACATGCCCAGTGATAAAGACTCCTATTTTCACATGTCTCCTCCGTTTCAGCCTGGTTTTTAATACCTCAACTTTAAATGTTTTCTCGTACAAAAAAGTAAAAAAATACATAGTTTTTTACTCCTCTAAATGCTAAAAGAAATAATTTCCTTAGGCCTAGATCTTGCTTTAAACAGAAAAAATATGTTCTTCAAACCTGCATTTTGTCGATCTGGGTCTATCTCCCATACCCAAATCAAAATGGTTCTGCCCAAATTCATTTTTTTCATGCTGTACCCTGATTTTATTGCTTTTAAATTCTGTACCCCTTTTAAAAGCTTAGATTTTAAAATGTGTAATGCTTTCAAAATACTATTTTTTCCCCAAGAATTGAACACATACATGTAAAAATATGATCTTAATTCTTCTTTGTGTATTTGCTGAGATTGTGGAAAGAAATTAAAAACACAAACATTTACAATTTGAAAATGAAGGTAACTTGAGATTGTTTTTGTAAATTTTTATGATTTTATAAAAGGCAACTTAAAGTGTTTTAATCACAGATATCAAAGATTTGTATAAAATGGAGATAAAAGACATTGGAAGTGAATCTAGTTCTTTCTTAGCCTCAGTTTGAGGCCCATGGCAGGCTTTTGATGGTAAAAGCATATAGGCCTAAATGTTTAACATGTTTTCTTCCTCATCCCTTGTACATGTTGTATACTATAGTATTCCATGAAAAAGTTTCCTCTCCCCTTGTATTATAGTATTCCTGAAAGTGTAAATCTACTAGCTGGCCAAAGGGTGGATATATAGATCTCTGTACATACAGGGAAGCAGAATAATATTGGTGGTTAGAAGTGGATAAATAATTTTGATAAAGTTAGTTAGGACCTTGAAGTATTGAAGTAGTTGGACTTGGAATGACTTTGACCTAGGAAATGGATAAACTTGACATCCCTTGATGTATACATCAGTAACATGCTGTTATCTTAAGGGCAATATGCAGTTTTATTTTGAGAATCTTTGTGGTGTTGATGAAAATGGAAAAAGAAGTATAAAATTAATCATGGAAAATGGAATCTAACCTTCCATATTAAAAACTATAGATACAAACTGAAATTAAAAAAGAAATAAAATGAAAATTTAAATTAAAATCTAAAATAAAAAATAAAAGAAATTTAAAATTTAAAACAAACATGAAAAAAATGGGGAAACTTAAGGAATAAGATTACCATCCCAAGCCAAAGATATAGGCCTAAAGATAAACATGATAAAGGGACACCTGAAGGACTTGACCAAGTCTAGTTCTTTCTGGCACACCCTGTACTTTAGAAGTATATCTAAATCACGTATACTTTTTATGATAAGTCGGGTACATTTTGGGGAAAACATGTACCTTTTGAAATGCATGTGTCTCAAAAGCGAGCATGGTGATTTATTGTTTTTATTTAGATTGGGAAATCTGCCAAATGCTAGATTTTTAAGACATTCGATGGAGATTTTGCTTGTGTGAGGTAACACTTTAAATATTCAGGTGTACATGCCTGAGAGTAAGGGTTATTTCAAGTTCAATTTATTTCGCTCTTTCCCTTTCTCTTAAACCAAAGACCCTCAATTTTGTTTCAGTCAAACCAAGGAAATGGCAGTCTAACTGTACTGTAAATGAGGCATTTATAGGAATTCAAGGATTCTGGAAGTGGGTACATGTAGGCCCTAGGTTATGGTTAAAGTGTTCTTCATTAGAATACCCAGGTGTATATAGGGTTATTTCAAGTTCAATGTATGGCCTCCTTTCCCAAATTTGTTCCAGGCAATATTTATGCAATAGTTTTTTGAATGGAATGAATGAGGAAAACAACAAATCAAGTTCACTTTACCTGAGGGGCATTCAGCCATGACCATGATTGCTTAGCACCTGTTTGTAAAAGAATGTTGCTTATAAAAACTAATGGGTCATTTGATTTTTGGGCAATTGGTGGTAGTTCGACATCTTTCGAGTTGTACTTAGGGACCATTCATTATTTACAGGGGAGGGGGGGGGGGCGGGGAGAAGTTGCGGGTCTGATCTGAAAAGTTTCGTGACCCCCCCCCTATTCGAGCATCGAAAATTACGCAACCCCCCTATTCTGCTGATAAATTTTACATGACCCCCCCCCCTCTTTGACTAAAAGGGCATTCGGGGAATCATGCAATTCAAAAAGCCATGTATCTGTATTGGGGCAAGTGATTCAAACTGGCTGTGAGCACCGATTTCCTTTGCTTTCAACAGATTTTATGCACACAAATTTTTGGGGGGACAAAAAATTGAAACAAATAAGTACGCGCATAGCGCACAAACATTTAAGGCGCATGTAGCGCGCAACATTTTTTGGACAAATTTTGTTATTTTGGCTTAAAACGCCTATTTTTGTCTAAAATAATGATATCTAATAGTGAAATACACGCGAAGCGCGCAAAATTTGTACATTTTACATCAAAATGACCAATAAAAAGGGGTAATTGAGAGAAACGTGTGCCTAAAGCTTTTTTCTAGGGGGGGGGGGGGCAAACTGGGGGTCAAAAAGTATTTTTAAGGGCAAAAGCCCCCGTGGTCCGCCATTGTGGAAGAGGTAGTAGAAAAGGGTAGCCTTCCCAAATAACATGTACCATTTTATTTATTCTTTCCTAATAATGAAGGTTATTCTGATACAGTGTAAATTTTGGTGTGAATTTTGCAAGAATATGAATCAAATTTGTACGTATAAATGCGCGCAGAGCGGCATTTTTTGGTAGCGCGCTTAAAATATTAGAATTTTTAACTTAAAATTTCAAAATCAGACTTACATTGGTCAAACATCAGGCAAGTTTTACATGACCCCCCCTGCTTAACACAAACAATTTACACAACCACCCCTATCGACCAAATAAAAATCACATGACCCCCCCCCCTATGTTTCTCCCGGCCCCCCCTCCCCTGTAAATAATGAACGGTCCCTTAAAGATGATTTTCTTTCTTTAATTTTTTAAGAAAAACACAATGTCCAATCAAACTTTTCACCTTATCTCTAACCATTATCCTATCTCTAACTGTAAAGCTAAATTTGTTAGTTTTGGCAATTTATAGCTCCATAATCCAAAAAAATCAAATTTTTTTCATAAAAGTTATTTTTTACATTTATGGATACATAACAAATTATTCAAACTTACATATTATTCAAAAGGCAAGAAAAAACTATTGATTAAATAGATTAGACTCAGAGCATATTTTGGAAGATTTTTAACAGAAAACATTATTTCAAGGCATGATCAAAATATTTTGGTAAAACTCTCTACTTTTGACAATTCTAATGCTAATTTTTTGCTAAATTTCCTTCAAAAATTGAATAGGGGCCTATAAGTTTTCATTCAAGTTATGACAAGAACAATTTAAACATTTAAAACATTTGTGATGAGCACTCTGGTCCCAGGCTCTGACCTCCTTAAACTTAAAGCAATACTATCATGACTATAAAGTGATAAAAATGAAGCGCCCCCTGTCACCCATGACTTTTGATATTTTGGGTGTATTGGGTTTGTTTTTGGTAGATATGAATACCCTCCAAACGATTATGGCCATTTGTTGAATTAATTTAATTCCTCATGTATTAGTATAGGAAAGCATACATGTGCTTTTTATCCATTTTCTGGTGGCAAAACAATTTTTTTTTCACAAAATACACTTGAAAACACTTTTAGATAGTCACATTCTCTCCTCCATTTTCTGCTGTTTTTACTATGATCAAAATCTTATAGTATTGCTTTAAATTGTCAAATTCCTGTTCTACAGTGAAAAATCACTTTCAAATAATTGTTGGTATTTTGATTTTGCTCCAGTTTACAACACCAATCATAACAGCAACCATGTAACCACGAGTCACCATGACAACTCTCCTCCAAACAGCAATCACGTTGGACCAGGTCAACAAGGTGGTCCAAGAAGTCAACATAGTGGACCAGGTCAACATGATGGGCCACGAGGTCAACATAATGGACCAGGTCAACACGGTGGGCCACGAGGTCAGCATGGTGGACCAAGAGGTCCCGATTCCAATACACCGCCATCAAGTGGAGCCAGGACAGGGTTGCGAGTCTCTGATTCTAGTGCTCCAGCAAGGACAGGGTTACGAGTCTCAGATCCAAGTGGTCAAGCTCCAGTGAAGAGACAACAAAGGAGACCGCGAGATGAGTCACGCCGACATACATCCAACGGCATCAGCACTGATTACAATTTAGTAAGTATTTGTTTACTATTCAAATTTTATAAATTTTGCAAATATCATTTAGACCAAGACCATCTAATCTAAAGAGGCTTCTTCAAAAAGTGGCATTAGTGCCCTAGTGCCATATGTGGGGAGTTAGAGGATGTTAAGTGGCACTTTCAAACCTAGTGGAAATAAAGAAAATAAAAGGATTATGTGATTTTGTGGCACTTTTTAGCACTTCAGACCATGTCTAAAAAGTTTTTGTGGCACTCGAGCCAAAATAATTGAGATCCCTGTCTTGATTTAAATCCCTGCCCAAAAGTGAGGGATTTTACCATTGCAAAAAATAAGACAATTTCCCTAGGATTTTTAACATCCCATTTGGGCAGTAGTTTAACCTTTTTCTGTTGTAGGGCGTCTGTGGGTTACTTAAATAAAACTGAAGTATATCTACCCTTACTATCTCTTACACTATCCAAGGCAATGTGTACAGTTAATACAGATATATTATGCTGAAGTCTCACTGAATTATATAAAATATTTCTAAAGATAATTTGAATTTACTTCATAAATCAATTTAGAGCTAAAATGCCTTCAGCCTAGGCGTAGAAGAAGTGGTCAGTCTGGAAAGGGTTAATAGAAGAGCAAGGCAAGTTTCTGAGCAGGAGGAAAATCATTGGCAAATTGTGTCAGGAAGACTAAAATACCAATGCTATTGTCACAAGATGCCAAAAATATATTTTTCTCATAATAGACTATGATGAAACGTTTGGTCATTAACCTCATCCTTACAATACTGGTCAATATTACTCAATACAATTACAACTGAGTTAGGAACCAAGCCAGTTAGATATGATGTAATGACCTTAGGATTGAGGACAGGTGCATTTGTTGACACCAGTCACTGACCAGGAGGACGATGTTGGTTTGTGTCCTCATCAGGTGTTTCTCACTTATTTGTTTCATGTTTTCAATTTAGTTTTATTTTGGTTGATGATGAATTCAAATCTTTTAATAATTAATGAATATAGATGCTAGCTGGATACCATTTGACGCAGTTTCCAAGACCTTGAGGCGGCTTGTTTTGTCGAAGCTTGGCTTGGGTTTTAAGAGTGTCACTCATCATGTCATCATTTTTATTTTGACAGTTCTTAAAATGAATGACATAAGATGTCACTTCCAAAATAGTCACTATTACAAAAAGTAAACAAATCTTACAATGTGATGGCAAATTAATTAAGCTCTGATGAACCATCTTGTGTCAGAAAGTGACATTTAGATTCTTATCAAGGATAACATTGAGTGGAAACAACGGATGTGTCGCATAACCTGACACCTCTATGGAGCTACGCCAGACAGGCTGTGTAAATCTTTATCCAATTTCCCTAATCAATACTGATCAATATTTGATATTCATTGTGTGCCGACCCTTAGTAAAATGTGTTTACACTTAGATTGTGTCCTCAAAATGATGTTTGCGTTTGTTTTTCGTTGTAAGTTTGGACAGATTCAAACATGGAATGGTTCAATATGTTTAGTTTGATATAGAAAGGTTGCAAGAGACATTGGATACAGTCTAATTTGCTAAACAGGTGATAGATGACCCACTTTAGTTGTCGGCCCAATTCCATTTCATCTGTTTTCATGTGTTAAATCTCACCAGTTTTACATTGATCATCATTGCTTTCTCTTGATTATACTATTGATTCTATTGATTTAAATGACTTTCTTCTTGAAGACCACATCCATGAAGGTCAATGTTTGTGTGGGGCCACAAGCGATTTTCTGCATCGTATGCAGCCTGGTGCTGAAGAATACATTCTATGTCCTCCAGCAAAACTAATTTTGTATATCTTGAAATTTTGTTTCCTTGTTGTACCAAATTTTGTTTCTTTGTAAAACAAAATGTCTGCCTCTTTCATTATTAAATTTAAGGGATAGGCCTAATTCATGATCCACTTATCATCCTCATGATCACCTCTGTTAAATTTCTCGCAAAATTTGTTAGCTAATATTAAAGAATCCTAGACTGGTAGGCCTATATGTTTCACTTCCCAAATTATTCTTGCAGATATGCTTTCATTTCTGAAAAATATGAGAAAGTGTGTCATTTTCTAATTGCTGGGGGCTGGGGGAGTAATTATACAAAGTAGCCTGTGGGGATTTTCTAAATCACTAAAAAGCTTGAAATTCAAAATCGAATTGTTGTAATCAAGGGAAATTTTCAGCATATGTTGTTTTCTTCTTTTTATTCAGCTACACTTATATGTGTACCGCCGCGGCAAAAGGGTCCAGTTGTCGGCTCGTACATGTTGCTCCTTGTAGCATATCTAATGTATGGTATTTGTATACATC
>JXSR01S007719.1:33456-50586 GCA_000969725.1 Ophiothrix spiculata
CTCATTTTTGCATGCGAGTTTTAGGAGGTTTTTTGGGGAAAATTAGTACAGGGGTCTCTGGGAAATGTGGCAAAAGTGTTGATTCAAAAATTCCACCCGAAATTGTTTGCCAATTTTTTCACAAAAGTTGCGCACAAGTATATTCTTTCAAATAAAACTTGGGGGTCACCGAACTAATTTTCCAGAAAAATATTAAAATATGGCAATTTTTAGCTTCAAAACACTACTCAGAGTATATGCGCATGCGTATTGCGGCACTTACCAACTCGGCAACTAGCGCGTACTGGTACGCATGGACGGCGCGTGGACTAGACACCTCAAAAGGATAGTATTGAATATGTGTTATGAAACCACAGAATTTAGGAGATCCCAAACTACACCAACATTTTTGACTGTTTTGGAACCAGAGGTCTGAATTATGCATACTTTGATGAATAGCCATGAAAACATGCTGCATCTTAAATAATATTTGTGTATTTGAGGAATTAAGCCAATGGAAAGGCTGTTAAGATGCAATTACCCCTCCCAAATTGAGCTTGTTGGTCATGGAGTGGTGTTCGGTGTTTGGATCTCCCATTTAAATTTGTGAAATTGACTGGTCAATCAAGCCTTATGCTAAATTCATACTCAAACGCAATGTATTTTGAAGTGTTACATTGATTTGATACATAAATGATCAGCCACAATTGAATTTTTGCTTCAGAAAGTTGATGGCAACAGGCACCTTGGCACTGGCAACAGAAATGAGGTGAAAACTGGATCATTTTTTCAAACCTTGGGATGCCACAATTGCTAAAGTTTGAGTAAGCTTAATTAAAGAAGGGCGATTTATGCATGTGCCAATGGGGAAACCTAAAAGAGAGCTGGAATGTACATCCATGTAGATTCCTGGGATGTACATCCAACTAGATATGTTCGTGCGTCTCACACACTAAGAGTGCGTGTGCATGTATGATCGACTTGGTTGGACGTGTTTGTATAACGCGTGAGTAGAAACACTTTGGGGAATTTTATTATGCAGCTTGAATTCAGATCTGGTAGACACGCCAACGTGTAGACACAATCTCTACTCCTGGAATGTACATGGATGTACATGGATGTACATTCCAAGCTCTTGTGTAGTTTGCCCAAATGTTTTGCACTTAAATGAAATGCGATCTGGAAAATCCACCCCATGTTTAAACGTACTTGTTTCTAATTTCATACTTCTCCATCAGTTTACATTACAAGGTGGAGGCATTTAAAAATATGCAGCATTACATTGGTTTCACAATGTGATGTTTTTTTCTCCATAATTATCACAATTCAGGTTTATAGTTTGATTTTCAATGTCATTAAATGACCAATCTTGCCAATATAGGAATTATAGTGAACTGGAATTGTTGAGAAAACTCAAGTGTTGAGTGAATGGCATCAGCCTGGCCATTATTTATTTGCTTAGTAACTTAACAATTGTAAAATAAGCCATTGAGGTATACATTTATACATTTCTAGAAGCAGATTCCAGGGATGAGAATTTTCAGATGAAAATCTGAATTCAGATATTTGGAAGTCTTAATTTACTCAACTTTGTTTAAATTTATCCCACTGTTGCCAAATTTGTACTTGCATTTTCAGATTTTTTAAAGAAAGTGTATTTTCATGCCTGAGATTTACATGCTGAACACGGTGCAGGCAATTTTATTCTTGCAGAATGTGTGAATTTTGCTCACATTTCTCTGGAGAAGTCCAACTATTTTACGAAATTTAGAATCTTGGAACACCTGTCTGGAATTGATTTTCTCAAATAATTTTATTTACTGAAAGTAAATTCATCCGGTATTTCAGAAGATATTTTGCAAAGTAATTCAGACAAAACTAAGGCCATATTTAAAAGTTACTGTAATCAATTTCCTACTTTTTGATTTTCACAGATATGTCAGTTGTCAGGAAAATAAATTTTCTTAATCTAAAGATTTCCTTTCATGGAACGTTTTTATTTGTAAAAAAAATGATGTTTAACCCTTTCGGACCTGAATAAATTTCAAGTTCCAATTTTGAGGTTTCACCTCAAGTATATATTATCATAACTATCATAATATGCATGTTATGCTAAAAACTCTTTTCCAGAGGTCTTAGAGGACATTCCAAGGTTTAAAATGAAACCAAATATGATTTTATAGGTTGTTTCATTTCGGAGGTACAAACATTTTTGTTATTGAATTTTTGAAGTATTTCTTTTTTTGCTAGAAACACTCAGGTGTTCTATGGGTCTGAAAGGGTTAAACAGCCATTCGCTGTTATTTCTGAATGTATAATTAATTTGGCCACAAAATTTCTACTCACTGCCACAATAAAGTAGACATAAATGAAAAGGTTATTTTTAAATGTAAATCTGAAATCTTGTCTCATAGAGTTTTTGAACTAAGCTATTTATTCTATCTATACATCTCATTTTCAAACTTTTCTATGACTTATTGAATTTGTATATTTTGTAAAATAATTGCAACACATGAAGTGTTTTGTAAAAATTTTTGAAATGTATATTATAGGTGTATGTTAAGAGTATTGTATTTGTGATTGATTGATTGATTGTGCCAAAGTATAAACCATACTACAGTTCTGAGATAAGATATAACTCCTTTTTAGGTATAAGGGACACCTAAGCGGTAACTTCAAAGCTCAACTGGTGTTTTCCCAACCACGCTGAACTGATTGCCAACAATTGTTTGGAACCATTAGTATCGTAATTCATTGTGACTGATTCGGAACGTAATCTGTGCGTCAAAACCGACACTTCTGAGAGGTCAAAAGCAGGATGAGTTTTGAAGTGACCGTTTAAATAAATAAAAGTCGGTGCTTATTTAGCGCTTTTCCATAATTGATCAAAGCGCTTTACATTTATTCCGTTACCACTAGAATACAGCCAGCTACCTATTCAAGCGCTCAATGTCAATATTCCTATACTCCCTATATAGCGCTTGGGTTGACGAGGCAAGTGTGAGAAAGTGATTTGCCCAGGTTCACAACACGTTGGCACCAACGGGGCTCGAACTCACAACCTCACGTTTATGAGTCCTGCCGATTTCCGCTAGAACACACGTTTAAAACTTAATGATAGGAGGCATCTAGACCATTCCTATAATTGACAGATTTTCACTGCGGAGGGATATCGGCGCACGATTATAATGAGGCTTTGGTATCGCAATGCATTGTGACTGATTCGGAACATAATCTGTGTGTACTTATCATACTTGGCCTTGTTATGAGTGCCGATATCCCTCAGCGGCAAAAATATGTCAATTATAGGAATGGTCTATTATTACACCTCATAAAGCCTTTGATTCTTGGTGGTCGACTGATGATTATGGGTTGAGGTTGTCCCTTAACATATACTATGCAACTCTGTATAATGCTGTGTAATTTCAGTATTTGTTATTTCTATTCTAATATTTATATGTAGAAGTCAATGGAAGTATAAAGGAAATGTTAACTTATAATCATGGAAATGTCAAATTAGAATCATGGTCATTTTATCTCGGACAATTTAAGTCATTAAGAATGTTCCTGAATGTCAAAGTAGTCATGAGTTTCAAAGTACCAAAAGTGTCTATATGTGTCCCGCCGCGGCAAAAGGATGCAGTTGTCGGCTCGTACATGTTGCTTATTGTAGCATATCTGATGTATACAACTAGTATACATATGATATGCTACAATGAGCTACATGTAGGAGACGACAACTGCATCCTTTTGCCGCGGCAGGACACATATATGTTGGCACAAAATGGAGTATTGTGTAGATGCATAATGTAACACTTTGAAGTTTTGGTCACAATTGTACGAACGGTTACAAATTTGCATAGGGCGTACTGACAATTTCAAAACCATTATTTACTATGTTATTGTGGTGTACGGATGCAGTTTTACAACCGTCCCCTGATATTAAAAAAAGTTTGTTTAATAGTCAAAACACTATTTGTAACCAAAGTATTGTGACCATAGTTTATTTAGGTACTAAAAGTACATATTTTGTACCTATTTATGTGTTCATACATACTATTTTGTGCAACAAGGCTTTGTTGTAAATTGATGCAGGCCTTCATGTCTAGAAATTGCAGGAGCTTCTTCAATCACTCTCCTAAGTTTAGATAAGATTGCTATTTCAAATATTCCTACTTCATACAGGGGCTCTGTAATTGCAGTGAGGAGCTCAATGAAACACTCTCCTGGAATGTTGTTGGAGCTCATGCTCAGTTGAGCTCCTAAAGTGTAAAGGTCTGATAGATGATATATTTTCTAATATAGCAGAGGCTCAGTGATGAAGATCATGTACCATAAGTGCATTACAGATATGTTATCACTTAGGAGTATTTTCATCACCAAGCCTCCATTGATATCAGAAAATACATTAGAATCAATTTAATAATGAAAATTCTTTGCACCATATATTTGGTAGCTCATAAAAAGTATTGCTGGGCCTTCGCAGGTCCAAAACAGGTTTTAGAAATTAGGTGCCTACATGTATACAAAATCTTGATGTCGAGTGATAGGCTGTCAGTTTGTCTGTATTTGTATATACTGTGTACTTAAAAGCCAAACTTTCATAAGGTGCTTTCATCAACATATCTCCACCTTGAACAGATGTATACCACTTTAATTATCAAGCATCCTGTTGAAATACATGCATAAAATGCCACCTTGAGAGCTCATTTCATGACTGTTGAGAGTGATAACGTTGTTATGAATTATACATAAAGTGATTCAATGTCCTGCCTTCCATCTCATTTATCCATGATTGGAGCTTGAAGTTAGCTCACTTCCATCTCGTCATGTGAGTGCAAGAAAGTCGTATCTGCAATGGCTGCCCTAAGTTATTTTTATTTTATACTTTGTCACAAGAATGTGAAAAATCCCTCAAAAATTCCCTGTCTAATGTCAGTGGTTCTTGAAATGGTTCTTCAGGTGACGGTGTCACCTGAAGAACTGTTTCAAGAACCACTGACCCAAGATCGGAGGTCATACAGTGTGCAATCCAAATTTATGACAAATGGCAGCTATTGCAGATCTATACGACTTTCTTGCACTCAAATGACGATCTGATCTTTGTGACATTGAGAATTTTTACAATCAATTATTTAAAGTTGTATTAAAAAGTCTCATACTTGGAAGATATCCCAATCTTAAGAGAATCCACCCAAATATGTAGAGTGATTCATTGATGTACACAATTAAATTAGCCTTGGAAACATCATGAACATAATGATACCCTTGCCATTAAGCACAATGGTGTTTTCATACTTAAGAAAAAAACTTATAGGCAAGAATGTCACGGTGAGAAAGGTCCAATATGAACAAAATATTCAGATCAGGATTTTGACATTTTGATTGACATGTTTCGGGTACAAGATATCTATAGACGATTTGGGGAATTTTGCCATCAAAAATTATGTAAAACCATTTACAAATTGAAGTATTTGTGAAAATGTACTGTCAAATTTTCTTTCACTTTGTCATGTTTCACTTTTGTTAAACAAATATTTCAAAATTGTATTTTTGGTTACTTTCAACTAGATTGATTTCTACAATAAAAATGATTTCTACTCCAATGTTTGTGTCAAGTTGTATTTCTTATAAATTCTCTGTGACTAATATTTTTAAAAATGCAAGTAGATCAAAAGCCAGGCATGATAATGGGCGTCTTAAAAAAACAGGAAAAGAAAAGAGTAGCGAGCAGAGAGCAAATCGGCATGGGGCCGCCTTTGGCCGCCCTTGTGGGGTCCAGGGGGCAAATTTAAAGGCCCCATGCAGAAGCTGACATATTTTGTATATTTTGACATCTCTAGAAGACCATTTCATGCAGTAAAATTAACTAAATGGCTATTATACAAAGTTATTAAAAAATCCACAGAGATAGTAAGCAGTCCAGAAAATAAGAATTTTTACTTCTATTTTAGCAATGACAAATTCCTTAAGCACTGTGCACTTTCAAACCCTATGCACAAATGCAGGCTGTCACGAGTAACATGCATGGTCTTAATGCATGAATATAAGAATGATGCACGTGTAAGATTAAGATTGTGGTTAAAGTGCAAGATAACAGTACATCAGAAAGTATGCCAAAAGCCTGGAATAAAACCTTGCTTGTCATATCAATATTACCAACTTGTTTTGGAACAGTGGAGGGGGAGAGACAAAACGTGATGGGAACACACACTCTTAATGAAGTACTTGTCATATATAATCTGTCTAGGCTATATGGTTTGCGAGATAAAGCCAAGAACAAATTTACCGAACCAAACCAGAACACATACACCTTCACAATATCAGCCTTACATTGCCAATGCCAGATGGATAATTATGGTTAACGCAGGGGGATAAAAATGATGGAAGCATATGTTGCCATTAACTGTAGTTTGCGAACCGCACCACAATACTATAAGCTGTGGAAGTAGTAACATCATAATTTATGCAAATCACCCAGCACGTGCGATCTGGTTCCAAACAAACATGGTGGCCATTTTCACCACACGTTAAGTCTATGGGGAATAATTTGTATTTTAGCAAATGAAGCAAAAATAACCATAAATCACGGTAATTTGTTAAATAGAAAAATGTCTTATAATAGACCAGAAGGTCATCCTTGTCACTAGTTTGTCAGTTTGCGAACAAAAACCGAATGTAAAGATGGTCTGATTTATATGTACGTATGTGAAATCACTTCGAACATGATCATTTGTTTGGAACCAGATTGCACGTGTTGGGCTAATTATAAACATGGGCCGACTCAAAAATTTGTTGGAAATTGTTAAAGCTTCTCAATTGTGTATGTGGCACGTTACATCAAAAGGTACACGTTGTCTACCTTTAACAACATTCAGATTTTCATGTTATTTGAAAGGAAATTATATAAGCTTTAAAATGATACCTTTGAAAATTGAACTTTGGGGTTTTGAATTTATGATGAATAATGACAAAAATGTTCTTATTACTTTCTTTAAAATTTGCAAGTTTAATTTGCCTGTATCTCCAAATTTACATGACGGACAACTTGTATCTTTTGATGTTACACATCACATAATCTATGATTGGAAACAAAAATCAGAAACCTTTGAAATAAGCTAAAAAGTCATGTTTAGTTCTTTATGACATTTATTACAATATCTCAATTGTATTGAGTATCTCAGTACAATGTTGAAACCCTAAATATTATATTTTCCAATGTATGAATATCATTAACTTAAAAAGACGACTTACATGTATGAAATTCATATTAATATTAAAACAAGGGAAACCAAATTTTCTCAATATCTTGAAAAAGGTGTTTAGGGTGGGAGAACAATTGTTTTTGATGAAAAATTTATAAATTTTAAATACACTGATGTGATCTGCATGAAAAACCCCTTACAAATGGCAACCTACATGTTTTATAGGTCTCATACAAGGTTGAGCTGTGTCAAAAGTAATTGATATGCATGCTTCAATATGTGAGAAATTTCCAATATCACTAAGTGAAGCCTACATATTACTTGTTTTCATGCCTCTACAATGTCACATTGTGCAAAGAAATCAAACAAACTAGCATGGAGGTTGCAACATGTAATGGGTTTTAAGAAGATCGCATCACAATTATGCTGGCTTTAGGGTATTGTGTACACACAGAAAAATTTGGTTCCTTGATGACACTCAAGAGGGTCTAGCATGTTTCACTCTAGTCAAAATACCAGAGTAAAACATTCTAGAACCTTGATGAGTTATAATGAGACAAGATGGTTCGCGAACCAGTAGTCTCGCCTGCGTATCGACCGCCTACTTAATCATCATTCAGTTGTGGGGTGGAGTAGGATAGGAGTGACGTTGGGTCAAGTACTTTCTATGGTATAAGTTTAATCCATGTGGGGTCAGGTGTTCATGAGCTGACCTTGACCTCAACATGACCTCGGATGACCTCATGTCAACTTTTTGAACAATTTTGGAAATTTGACCTCAGATGACCTTTTGACCTTGACTGACCTTGGGTCAAGTACTTTCTATGGTCTAAGTTTAATCCAAGTGGGGTCAGGGGTTAATGAGTTATGAGCTTGACCTCAAAATGACCTCGGATGACCTCAGGCCAACTTTTTGAACAATTTTAAAAATTTGACCTCAAATGACCTTTTGACCTTGAATAACCTTCACCGCACCCCCCAAAAAGGCGCATCGCGGGTGCTAATCCCGAACCGCTTCATGTCACCAAGTTTCATTACCATAGCCCTTACGGTTTAGGAGATATACTTAAAATTAAAAATTACCCATAAATTATGCAAATTAGGTACTTTATATGCAGTGCCAGTTCAGCTTCAACCCTTCCCACTCACCAAATATCATCTACATAGGGCATACGGTTTCCGAGATTTGCTCCGGACAAGAAATGTGGACGGCGGACAGTTTTAAGGAATGGTATGTCTCTTACTGAAAAAATTTCAAGCGAGACAAAAAAGTATTGAACCATGCTGAAAAGCACAAATTTGATGGAGTTCCTATTCATTAATTCATTATGTCCTCATAGGTCTACAAATTGATGGACTATGGTTATTGTTTGTAGATGAGTATTTTGAATGAGTACTCAAGTTATAATTTGTGTACACTGGGTGTACGAGCCTAGTGTGTGAATGCTATAGTTATGTGTTCACAAGACACACCCACAAACACAAGCCAGTTTGATAACATGAAGCCCATAAATTATACTAGCAAGACACAGCTAGTGTGTGGTATGGTTTTAGATGCTTTGAAGACATTATACCAAGTTGAAATAATTCAACCTTGGCATCTTCTGTGTCTTGCTAGTATACCATGGGCATGAGTCCTGATTCGCATCATAGGAGGAAGTGCTCCTGTGTGGTGATAAATATAATGATGCACCGATATGAAGGTAATCATGTTGCAAAATATCTAGACCAGATTCATTAAAGGTCATTTGTATTTAATCCTTATTGTGCTGTCTACAAATTGATTAACCCTGCCTAGTTTGAAGAAAAAGTCCTCAATCACGTCGTAGAGGGAAACTTTCCTGTTTGACGCCATCTTTGGTGATTATATTTAACAAGATCCCATCTCCTGTGTAGATGTCCCTTTCTGCTGCTGAGATGAACACATCTTTGACAAGTGCTACCGCTTTCTCGAGGGAGAGAGGTTGGTCGTTCCAGCCTTCTTGGTTCAAGCCACCAATCTGTTATCACAAAAGAAAAAGATTGCATAATCTTCAGAATAATCTAAACTGGAATTATGTCTGCATCAGAAAATTGGAACAGGAATATGTTGGCAAAGGACCAATTGCAAGTATATTTCAGGACCCATCCAAAATTTTAGGGTAAGGAGTTAGGGTGGGTCATGGTTAGTGAGTTAAGGTTGGGTCATAGTAAGCGAGTTAAGGTCAGGTCATGGATGAAGTTTTTGGATGGGACCGTAAGTATACTTTTTCCATTGGCAAAAAGTCATATTCTTGTTTATTATGAGAATCTGAACAGGTATACTTTTTTAAGTCCCATCAAAACAATACTCCTAAAACTAATTATAAACTCTTCTTCCAACTCTTACCCTAAACCTGTCAATAACTTAGCAATAACCCTATCTAAAATTCACAAAAATTGGCCCGGGGACTCTTAGCAAATATGGGTTTTGAATATCATGATTACTCATTGTATTTCTTAACATGTACACTTAGGGTACTCATTTACAACAATTCTAAAAGAAAATCCATACATTTAAATAACAATTAAAATGGTATTAACACAAGCAGGCACAACTCGTAAGAACTTAATCGGTAGGTTTTAAGTTCAAGCCCTGCTACAGCCAATCAGTCATGTCCTTGGAAAAGACATTGATAGGTTAATAAATGTGAATTGCATGTCGCAAGTGAAATGAGACAAAATCAATGCATGCACTGCCAATTTTGATGCATCCAATTCATGAGACCCATAGGGCGGAGTAAATTGGACATAAAAATTACCGCAAGTACATTGATTTTGTCTGATTTTACGATTTTGGAATGCAAATTTATTAACATAATTCATACATGAGAGAACAATAATATTGCATCTTTTGAGACAGAAATTGTACAGAAAATTACGGGGAAAAATTTTGGATTTTTTTCCTTCTAAATTTCAAACAAAAATCAGAAAATTTCATTTTTTGTATAAACTCGACTAAAAATTTTGGGTATTTGGTATATGGATGGGTCCCTTTTTCTTTAATATTGGTATAAACATGGGTGGTACTTCAAATTTCCCAGCGGCACACCCCTACCAAAACCAAAATTGAGTACCCCCCCCGGAGTCTAACATACCTGATTATCCAGAAGTGGTTGTAACAGTGAACTTGCTGAGCCCCCAGCTCTGTAGCGCTCCCTCTCATACGAACCGACAGGGTCAAAACTGAACACACAACCTTTACCTGAAAGTAAATAAAATATTTATATAATTGCTGATGAGATAACAGATCAGATTCCAGTAAAGGGTTATCTGCCATAACAATTGGAATAAGAGTTTACATGTTCTTCTAACAATGCGCCACCATCAAATTGATGAGAGAAAATATATACAATGTAGCACCAAATGCATGTCTGTATTTCAAACGAATATAGGAATGCTACACTGACCCAGGTACATGCTTCCTTACTGAGGCCAAAGAAAGTATATTGTCCTATGATGAATATAATTGCCATTCAAAAATCAATACTGGGCATTATCATCACTTCCTTTTGTATGGTAAGGCAGTATAGACTTGGGTCAATGTTGCTTTCCAATATTCAAATGTATTTTGGGGTTCACTGTGAGCATGAACTCCCTGCTAGCGATGCCCCAGGGGCTTGCCATGTTATGCCTCCTTACTCTGGAAGACTTCATAGATTCAGTTAGGCTTGAAGAATCTCTCAAGACTTATTTTGGGTTTCAAGATTTTGATTTTTTTTGGCTCCTGACTCCTTGTACTCTTTAGTTCACATTGAATAATACCAGACTTCTGCATCAATCATCTAGGACCTCTTCCTTTTTTAATGATCATTTCTCTTCCTCACTTTTATGATGAAGTATGATCTGATTTACACCTCACCTTTTTAAGGATGGATGTAAAAGCCATTATTGTACAATACGATGCAATGCTATGGGGATTATGATGACCATAATGAGGCGTGACATTACACTTGTGTTTCATTTTGTGCCAGGTGTGTTATCTGCCTCAAGCAAATGGACTCAGGGAATGACTATTCAAACATTATCAATGAAACAACACAACCTGTGGTCTAGCAGCACAAGTCTTACGCTGGTACCCTCGATGTGGGCGCTTCACTATATGGTTCAGACTGCCCATCACCGCAGGTATTGGCTGATCAAAATTAGTCAAAATTTTGACCAGTAGAATTACACAACTTGACAGCTCACTCGCCCTATCAAACTACACGGCAAACATTAGTGATTGGAAGGCTTTGGTGAAGAGGTTGACAAAATGGCGATGTTTACATGCGCGACCTCTGCATGGCGCCCCGCGTTGTTATTTAACAACGCGTTACAAGCATTCGCGCAATCACCAATGCATCACGCATGTTGTGTGTTTGACGCGGAAAACAAATGCCTTCAGGGCACGGGCCAATCAAGTGCTTAGATTCATTAGCGGATACCTGCGTCTTATGTCAGTGTGGAGTTGTTGAAGACATAAGAGGCCGGGGACCAGCGTACACAAGTCTCTGACATTAACTTATAAAGCTACCAAGAGTTGTGGACTTAAGTTCGGTAAAATATTGTATGAAGTGTCCTTCAGCCAGATATTAACTCGCATGCATCTCTCTTAACCAGAAAGGCAACAGACTTGAGGTGAAGGTGGAGTGGAGAAAGCTTACATCAAAAATTATGATGGTGGTGTCTAAACAAACCTCTTTGAAGGACAAATGTGCAATTCAACTAGCGTAAATACAGGCAGACCACATCTATACTTTTACCGAAAACCTACCTTCGTCATCTAACCCTGCCAGAATGTTGTATGTGTAATAAGGGAAGAATCTCCTGTAGTAGAGAATTGTGGACAGCATGGCTGCAACAGCTTTGCAACTCATCTTCTTATGGTGTTCATGTTCATACATCTGGAAAAAATATGGATAAATTCACTATAAGAGACATATCATATATGTGTGGTTTTATGGTAACTTATTTGATAATGAGAATTCGGAGTTCAAACTAATCCAATGTCTAGGTAATGTATTAATTTGTGGATGCAGTTTTCTGGCATTTTTTGAATGCATACTCAAAAACCAATGTTTGCATAAAATAATGCTAATTGAATATTTAATTTGCATATTTCATGCTGGAATCACTGATGGCACTAATTATGATATAGGGCCACCCACTCACTTAAAATATCATGAAGGTAGGTCAAATAAAATGAAAGATATGCCAATAAAACCAAATTTTTACATTTTTAATATTTTGCATAAATTATGCAAATTAGGTATCTAATTAACATACTCGGATAGCGGAAAAGGGTAGGTATCTATCCACAAAGTAAATGCAGTAGTTTTTTTTACTGTAATTACTATGTGCTGTAAATATGTAGCTGGAAGATTTACTTGACAAAGACATTCTGTTGAATCGTCGTTACCAACATCATCACATTACAGCACTACCAATACCCATCCTGGTAATTATTGACAAAACTACTACTGAGTGCTGGGCAGCATCCTTGAACTATTGTTTTTGTAACCTTTAAAGGAGCATGATCCGATTAGGCCTAAAAAAAAATTGTTTGATTGGCGTAACCCGACCGACCCTAATTTTACCACCAACCCTAGATATTTTTATTTTTTTGAGCATGGTAAAAAACCTCCAAATCCCAAATTTGATGGGAATCGATTCATGGGAGCCTAAGATATGGCTTGCAGGACATTCAAAATGACAAATAAAAGATGTGTTACAGAAAAAGTGAAATGTTTTTGTATATGTGCCATATATTTTGTGTTCTTGTATGTGAAACATAGAATTAGAAAATTTAAAAAAATTATTAAAAAAAAAAAATCCGACCTACCTACCCTATTTTTTTTCTATGCTACGCCAATCAATCAATTCATTTTTTTTGGCCTTGGGTCAACATTTTTTGAAATTTTTTGAGATTTTGGTACCAAAATATTGCTTATATTTTCTCATAACCCATGTGGCATTTCACGGATGAGTTATGTTCCGTTCTAGCGATACATATGAAAATATGTTGAATTATGGTAACTATAATTAGTTCTACACAGTAACGTATAGGAACATATGAAATACAAAATTACTCATAAAATCAAAACCGTTTGACCGATTCAGCTGAAATTGTTAATTTAGACCTCTTGAGTGATCATCGTCTATGTGACCTTGAAAACAAAATTGTGAAAAATCGGACCAAGCTCCTTTAAATCATTCCTACCCCATAAGTAAATTGGACTGATCAGCTCTCATTTTTGTTTAAGGGCAATGTTTGCTTTTCTTTAATTACCTTCATTCTTGCTCCCAAAACCTTTGTCAACGTCAGGACATCACCATGGAAACCACAACTTCCCAAAACAACACCATCAGTTCTACAAAAACAAACATTGATGCCATATTGTTATTACATTGTCAAATTATTAAATATAAAGGTGTACTTGTATCCTCAACACAAAACTCAGCATATCAAATAAATACACTTTGGTACAGATGTACAATCATCTGGTTCAACCACAATGGACAGTCATTTTCACTAAAGGTTTCTGTCATGAGAATTGGGTAGAGTGATGGGTTTTTTAATATTAATTGTGATGAGGGCAAAAATGGATGCAAGCAACAAGGACAGGCCTTATGGCATGACATGTAGGGCTAAACTTAAGCCCTGGTTGGATCAAGGGCTTTACCCTGGTGGTGATGGGTGAACCTTGATACAAAATATTTGCTGAGCTCAGCCGCATATCTATGGGAGTACTATATTACAATGGAGAGAATGTTATATTCCATCGAAATACAGGAAATTAGTACCGTATCTACAATAGCTGCCATATTATTCAACACCTTGTCACTAAAATGTGAACAAAACCCCTTAAAATTTGTCATGCATATATCAGAGATTCTTGAAATGGTTCTTCAGGTGACACGGTCTCCTTGAAACATTTGAAGAGCCACTGGCCCAAGGCTGGACACTGTTAGTGAAAAGAAGATATCAGGACCTTCCCATCATACCTTGCTTCAAATGGGATTTTTGTACAGATTGCAATGAGAGAGCTTAGGGATGAAACATAACACAAGTAAACCTCATCCCAACGTTGCATTTTAGATATGCTTTATCCCTAGGCTAAACCCTCTGATTACTTACAAAAATGCCATTGAAAGCAAGGCATGATGGGAAGGTTCCAGGATCTTCTTTTCTGTTTAGTGGGTTCACATGAAAAAATAAATAAAAAAAGTAGCTATTGCACTTATGACATTTTTGCAATCACATTAACATGTACTCACAGGTTGTATGATTTGGGCAAATCTCTGCTGTGTATGGAGAAACCTTCACTAAGTCTTGTGTCAGATGCAAGCAGAGCAAAGTCTTCACCTGAGACTGCAAGAACCGTTCTGAAAGGAAAAAAAAAGGAAATTTGTTTTAAAATAGAGTAATCTAAAATTACCAGCCAAGCCTTCATAAACTCAGTCAAATAATCATTTTAAAACTATGAATGAATGGACTGACTGAAAAAATGTTGAAGTAACATGATCAAATAAACTGAAAGTTTCTAGGGGCATTTGACATAATACCCAATTACCACAGATGGCAGATGTCTCAGAAAAATTGTAAGATTTTGCTTTTCGGGTATTTTAATTTGGGATTTGATCAATCCATCTCAGCTAAAAAGGTTGTAAACTTTTCTGCAATGAAGTCAAGTTTGCCTATATAGTTGTTGGATTTCATTCATGAATGCATGTCTGTAACAAATAAGCAGTTGTCTCTGATTTGAGCGTACATTTTCAAGGTCGTAATGTCGCATATATACACTGATCAAGACTCTGTGTACGTGTTCATGAATCAAAACCCAAAATTGTAGTCCAGTTCATGTCGGATATCCTGTCTCTTGTTTCAGGCGCACCGTTTAAAAGCGTAAATACAAAACGAAAAACATTATTTTCACAAGGTCAAAAAATCTGAACAAATTCAAAAGTCAAAAATACAATGAAGCAAAAATTTCCCGTCAACAGGTGGCATGGCAATCTTCACAGTCGACATAAACAAGAAAAACATGTGGGATAATCAACGATGTCTGCACAATTACACAGCTGAAAAAATATCAAGATCATGCTTTATCGATTAAATCACATGATCACATCATTCGATTGTCAAGTGGATGATGTCAATAAAATACACAGTAACAATCTTCAAAAACACAAAATGTAATTGGTGAATGAAAGCAACTAAGAAAACAAAGATAATGTCAATGCAGGACTGGTCATATAACAATCAATGACAATGTCAATTCAATTTATAATAACTAGCGGGATGCCCGTGTGCAGGTCCCTGCTAGATGAACCTTTTGTTGTAAATTGATAATGTTTAATTTATTTTAACGTTTAGTTTGGTTTTCCTGTAGGCTTAAACCTGCTCCCCGTTCATTGAATTTTGAGTTTAATTTTCCCGTAGGCTTATCACCTGGTTTAACCCCCGGCCCTGCCTTAACGATTTTGAGATCAATTTTCACGGAGCCTTAATCCCTTATAATTATAAACACTGTAAAATAAAAAGCACTCGTTTTGGTACTCAATTACCAAGTTTGTTTCAGTACTTGTTTTGGAAAATGAGTACTGAAACAAGTGAAAACTGTTTCAGTACTCATTGTCCAAAACAAGTACTAAAACAAGTGGTAATTAAATTAGTACCAAAACGAGTGCCAGGTAGAGTGCTTTTTACTTTACAGTGAAAGTTTTTTTATGTTCTCATTCTGTTTATCATCCTGCATTTCTGATCACATACTTCCCCTCTGATGCTCTCTGCTCCCATGAATCATCCCATAATTCTGCTGTAAGTTCCCCGTTTTCCCTGAAAGCTAATTTCCCTTCAGCCTTAATTAAACCTGACGTACATGAATACACAAATAGTTTAATTTTCCTGTATAAATATGACTGCCATCATTTTTAAAGATCAAAAATGGTATGAAAATATAATTTGCCCAAGTAACAAAAATAACCAGTTGATCGTCCGGACTTTTCCGAAAAGTTGGTGAGGTAGGCCCTCATAATTTGTTATCTTTTCCAAGATGGTCGCCATGTTCAAGATGGCTACCATTTAACATATTTGAAGATGATACTATTTTTTTAGGTTATTAAAGTGTAAATGAGGATCCTGACATCATGTCCACTTGCCAATACTTACCCGAAATATCTGGCAGTGGTATTGGTACCACTGCCAGAGGCAAGCTGTCCAAGCCAACCTATTGCAGAAGTGCACATACCCAATATCCCAAAAAATGATCATATGGCCATGCGTTCTTATGTGGTCCCATTTCCGTTACATCGTAGAAATTTTACAAAATCGCGCCGTTTGAGCTTTAACTAAATATATTTTGGTTATTAGACCTTCAAACCCCCATAAAAGTATACATTTTCTGAAAGGAAATTGTCCAAGGAATCCAAAAATGCAACTTTCAAAGTCATAGGGTGAAGCCAGAAAAACCTATGTGTCAAATACTGATGAAAAAATTGAAAAAAAAGATGCCTTTGAAAAAAATTTGCCATAAAAAATCTGAATACCCTATACCAAAAAAGAATTCATATTTTAATTATTCAAAGTTATCCCTTTCAAATGATGTATAACTTTCAAGGGTGTATGTTTGGCAAAATATGTTTGTGCAATCATCTTTTTTTTGAAAAAAAAACCTCGCAAATTTTGCAGCAATTTCACATTAATTAGAGCATTACCAGTCAAAAATCTATGACTAAACTACCCTATTTAGCTATATTTATCACTTGAACATTCATTTATGGCCAAGCGTCATGAACTCGCCCACTAAAAAGGGTGGCGATGTTACATTTTCCCGTACCTACAGGCAAATAATGTGATGTAATTTCAAAACCACAGATGCTATGAGCTTATATTTGGTGTCATGTTAAAGCTGAATCTTTAAGTAACAAGACTGGAAAGTTTCAT
>JXSR01S007719.1:57034-72761 GCA_000969725.1 Ophiothrix spiculata
CTTTCGAGAATCAAAAATATTCTTACCCGCCGTTCCATGAGTATGGTGAGAAATGATGTTGTCTAGGAGTAACATGGTATTCATGAGGAGTTTCGTAAGTGACATCCATGCTGCAAAAATGTGATATTTTCCAACAAATGCCTAAAAAGTTACAATTACGGCTGTGCTATCGATGAGAGATCACTGACTTGCAAATTTGTCCTTCCCAGCATGCACCAGATTGCAGGTGTTTAATTTACTATCAAAAAAAGCAAAAAATGCAATCTGCAAAAATCAGCCTTTTCTCCTAAATTTTTAGAATAAGTCATATTTATTTATCAAGAAAATACTTTTGAATGATATGCTTATAAGAATTTATCAAAAAAGTTTTGTTTGTGGCATTATTATAATTACAATTTCCACATTTTCTACGCTTATTTTATAGAATTACTTTAACAAGGGGAGCAAAATTCTGCAGCTTTTCAACGTGGAAGGAGCGTCAGAGAGCGTCTGCTTGGAGTATGAGTAAGCTTATATTTGGGCTTATGTTTCATAACAGATGAAGTCTATATTGTCATTATATGTCACGCCGCTTGTTAGAGTTTGTTAGAGCTATTGGAAATTGTTTTACTTCAGTAGAAGAAACAGATAAGTCGTCATGGTAAGCAAAATTTGACTTAAATTTAAAAGAAAATACCATTTTTCATTTTAGGCCATATTAAAAAAAACATTTGTCTCAAAGCTCTCCAACTCCCAAAAACCTAATGCGGAATGCGATTTTATTTCTTTTTTCTTTTTTTTTTAAATTTTTTTATTGATTCTAAAAGTCATATTGACGACTCCTTTATGGTAGAATGTGTCAAGATATTGAAACAAAACAAAGAAACAGAATTGTGACGATGTTTAATAATTCAACAATAAATGTGATTGCACAATGTACATAATTTAGAGACAAAAACAACTTCGAAACGAAACATTTTGCCTTGGATTGCGAGTTGCTTTTCACGATTTTTGAAAAAAAAATTAAAAGGTGAAATAAAATTCTTTTTTGGATTTTTAGGGAAGTTAACGCGCACGAAAAAACTAACGCGCGCGGGAGCTTTGAGACAAAAGGTTTTTTTAATATGGCCTTATCATTTATGCACAAAATTTGCACGTATGCAGACGTCACTTGTGTTAAAGGGACTAGCCTTGATTCCACTTGTAATTAAAAACTTATGGAAATGCTCTAAATATAAAGCTTAAAAGTGTAGTAATATCCAAAAAAGTACAAACATTTACACAGACAATGAGTCATGGGCAAAAGTATGATCATGCAACCCATCTGCTTCAAGAGCTTCACTGGTTACCGATTCACAGCCGCATCCAATTCAAACTGTTAACTATCATATTTAAGAGTTTTTTGGACTCATCTAAATCGCCTGCATACATAACAGAACTCATTCAACTGTACACACCAACCCGAAGCGGTTTACGTTCTGCCCAGGATACAAGACTCCTCATGACGCCTCGTACACATACTCTCACTGGTGATAAAGGCTTCTCTGCTGCTGGTCAATTCCTCTGGAATAATCTTCCTCACCATATCCGTCATGCACAATCACTGGCAACCTTCAGGTCTCTTCTAAAGACATATTTATTTGATATTTATTGGTCTTGTTTTGTTCCATTTTATTCTTGTAAAGCGCTGTGATACCTGTGTTTTCATGTAAGAGTGCTATATAAATGCCTGCATTGTATTGTATTGTATTGTATGGTGTAGTTTGGGACCCTGTTCATAATAAGGAACAAAACAGCTGTTATTGTTTCAAAATCAAAAATTAAAGTTCTTCTTAATCATCAAAGTTTTCAATAAATCCCTTATCACATCAATTTATCCATCAAGCTAAACTTAACATAAAAGCGATTTTACCTTCATTTTTTGGTCCAAAAGTCCCGACTTCCGCGATTGTCTCCACTCATCATGTTCGTGTAATTTAACGCAACATTTAACCAACCGGAGATCGCGTTTTAGATCCCGACGCAATGAATAACCAACCATCGAGCATTTCATTGAAGTGTTTGGCAGTGTGCAATCATTAAAAATGGCCGATCATAGCTTTATTTTTGCTTCAAAATTTCGCTTTAATAATGAAAACTCAGCAACCTTTCGGAAATTTAATCAACATTTTGGATGAACGGAAACAGAGCTTCATCGATACAGGTGAGTTTTCTGAGATTTACAAGCATTTTCAGCGGTGTTTGGAGACAAAAATCCTGACAAAAATCGGCAATATTAGTACTTTTTACGATTTGTTTTAACCTTGTTGTTTTAGCCCTGCCCTCCTTCCAAAATATTAACCTTGTTGTCTAGATAACATTTTAACTATTTTAGCTTCTTTGTTTCATATAGCTTGATGAATTAGTGACTTTTGTTCCTTATTATGAACAGGGTCCTAAACTACACCATTACCGAGACATGTATACCTCAAGTTGAGGGATAACTAAGGGGCGCACCATTTGATTTTCAGGGGGGCATGGAAGGCAAAGTTTTTTTTATTGCATTTTTTATGTTTTTCTTTACCTTGAAGTACTTGGGTAAAGTTTTTTTTTTCTTGCTCATCTTTGGGTCATGATTCGGCGGCGAAGTTTTTTTTCTTTCAAAAAACTTCCATGCCCCCCCTGAGAATCAAATGGTGCGCCCCTTATTTGCAATACAACATATCATGTTTCTGAGTGAGGATTCTGGAGGTAATAATAAATAGCTGCCATATGTAAGCAGGCAATTTCAATACCTTAACTTTAATGCCTCCGTGGTCCCCCTAGACCGCCTCTATTTTTTTTCAAACTTTACACAGCATGTTTTCTAGCCAAATGGAACATTCTAAGACTAGGTAGAAAAAATATGTATGACATGAGGGCGTCTGATGCACCCTAATGTACACGTATACTAGGCTGATTCACAAAAAAATACAATTCTTATTTTTCTTCGGCTCACCCCCTCATTTTAACCGGCTGTTAAAGTTTTGTGTACAAAGTCAATGGAGTTTTGGGGTGATCATTTTAAATTACTTTTTTCACTTTGTTAAACTTTTGTCTGGTCTGTACAAATTATGGAGGTGTTGGGGGATGAGTCAATATTTAATAAAACTTACTTACCTAAAACACTCAAGTTCACGGTGGGGTATAAATACCAAAAATGTTAAAAACCTTGCAGAGGGAGTCTTAATCATAAGCAGATCAGCAGGGATTTCCCTAGATTGTTTATATATCTTGGGATTCCCCTAGGTCACTACAGGTCACTACAATTTCCATAATTGTTGTATTGATACAGTAGTTCCATCTCATAAAGTGTTATGTAACTAATTGAGGTTTATAAAAGGCCATCCCATCAATGTCTATTGTTATCCACTGGTCAGTGACCCTGGCATAAATCAAATTTATTATAAGAAGGATTAGATTGATTTGTTAATGTACTGTGGCCAAATTAAAATAAAACTTGTTGTCTGGTAATCTGTAACTATGCCAATTTTATCAATGAAAGGACCAAGACCAACAACACATAATTTTTCTTTTGATTTGAAGCCACTGGACATTGCTGAATATTTTGGCTGTTCTGATAACTGCTTTGCACCAAATGTATGTTTTTTTTAGAAAAAGGTGATTTACTGAAAACTGACGGGATTTTGTAATTTTTTTCTTGTTGTTTTATTTAAAGGACACATTGCTTAATATACTCAGCAATTTTTAGCTTTCCAGAAAGAATTAATCATGGCTTTTTTTGATGACAAAGACGAGAGCCCAAAACTCCCATAGACTTTGTACACAAAACTTAAACAGCCGGTAGCGCCCCCTAATTTTTTTCAATTTTTTTTTATTTTGCAGGATTGATTCTGACTCAAAAAGAAAGAAAATGAGGGTTGAGCCGAAGAAAAATAAGAATTTTATTTTTTTGTGAATCAGCCTAACGTATACGTATATGTTCAAAACAATATTTTTTCTTTTTTTTATGTGAAAAGTAAAAAATGCAGGTCTTTTAAATTGCGTTTTTTGATTTGAACCCCAGCTGTGCCAAGAATTTGTTTGGTGCTGGTATGCCTTGTGATAATTACTAATCAGAGTAATTGTGGTTGGGTTACAGAATATTTTGTAACCACAATCTCAAAAAGTTTTACAAAGTTGAAGTTGAAAAAGACTATTCAATTGAATATTCACACTTTTTTAAGTTTGAAGGATAAATTTCTTTTTCTAATTGATGAATATATTTGTCTTTTTTACAGTTATTCTACTCATTTTTTAAATCACTTGTTGGAAAGGATGTTGTTGTTGAGTTGAAAAATGATCTCAGGTAAGTTTCTTTCCTCATTCTTTTAAAACCAGTGTTTAAGGTATTTATATTTTTCTCAGGCGATGGAAAAAAAAAACTGTTTTACAGGTGGTCGGGCAATAGCCCGAAAATCTGACAAAAATGGGAGAAAAGATAAAAGATTTTTATAAAGAATTTTTTGGCAAAAAACATCTGATTTTATATGATTTTTATCAAAAGTAACCTTCCAATGTGCAAAATTAGGGTAGGTCGGGCCCGTAAAACAGATTTTTTTTTTCGCGCCTTAGCTTTTACAAGTACAAGCAGGATTACAAGAAACCACAAGACTTTTGTGGCCACAAGAAGAGGAGTGATTCGTACTATTCCATTAGTACAATGGATACTCAAAAAGATTGAATATCTGTAGACCTGTGGACCAAACATGTCTTTTTTTCCAAAAAAAGTTGGCAATCATTTGCTGATAATATTTGCATCAATAATTCAAATAATGGTGGTAAATCATACATGCTCAGTACAGCGCACAGCTATCAACCATGTTATACTCGTGGTCCATAAAGCAAAGGACATGATATAAATAAGAAAAAAAATGCTTTCCATGAAAGAAAACAAGTGTTTTAAAACATGAAGCTTGCTATTCTTTTATAACCTTAATGCATTTCAATACTTTAATTGTAAAAGTTATAAAGATCAAATGTAAGGTCAGGTTCTGGTACAACACTAGTACTGTATTGTGGTGCCTTTTACTAGCGGAATATTTTGGGGGGGTTTTGAAAGTGAGTTTTTTTATCGTTATTTTCAGTATTTGTGGCACCTTACATTCAGTGGACCAATTCTTAAACATCAAGTTGACAGATATCAGCGTAACAGATCCAGAAAAGTACCCTCACATGGTAAGGTATTTGTAAATACTTAGGAGTGCGAGGTTGACCAAAAGAACCTAAAAAATAAAGAGAGAATTGGTTCTCACTTTGACCACTGGTTTAAAGTTGAGCCAAGGTCATCTAAGGTCATTTCAAGGTCCCTACAATAATATGTTGGACAAGGTCATTGAAGGTCATATTGTTTTTTACAAGGTCAATTTCCAAAACTGTTCAAAAAGTTGACCCAAGGTCATTCAAGGTCATTTCTAGATCACTGCAATAATTCTGTAACCATTGATCCCACAAGGACCAAACTTACATTGATAAATAGCCCATGACCTTGGGTGTGTCCTTGTGAGGTAAGATCAAGGTCATACAATGTCAAAAGGTTGAGGTCAAATGTCCACAAATGATCAAAAATTTGTCCTGATGTCATTCAGTGTTGTCTGATATCATTTCAAGGCCATTATGATAACTCTATACCTTTGATACCACATAGATTTGACTTGCACTTTGAATAGCCCTTGACCAATGGCGTGTCCTGGTAGGTTTGTGTGAATGTCAAGGTCAGTTAAGGTCAAATTAAAATATAATCAAAAATTTAAACTGAGATAAATGATGAAGACTTACGTGGTCAATAGAACAGACGAGACTATAGGTTCACGGACCATCTTGTTAAATTTCTTGGAGTTTTCACTTGTCAACCTTTGGTTTTAACTTTTAGTTTAATTTTTTGTTATTAAAATATCAAAGTCCAGAAGCTTCAGGGGAATCATGGTTCTAGATCCAATGCTTGCAATGTGCAATTTGTGTGTACACATTTTTTTAAAACCTGTGGTGTGTAATTCAGGGGAACATATCATGTTCTTTCATATAAATCAGAAGGGTGCTCATGTAATTATGGCTACTAAAAATGGACCCTAAATTATATGAAATTCACACCATTATGTGTGTCCCCTATGACATATTGACACAGCCAATTATGCATGAGAGGGATGGAGCTTTTATGACAAACAAGCACCCTTTTCCTTCTTTGCTCTGTAAATACAGCACATGAAGTATCGTGCCCTTACTTGCCATGTAAATCAGAGACTAGGTTTTAAGGCGCTATAGAGTTTTGCTCCCCTTAATCGCTCCCCTTATTTATTCCGGGAGAGTGGTCTAAAGCTCTCCTAAAATTTGATCTGTCTGTAGTCAGTTCCTTTATATTCCTCTTCATTTGCCCCCCTTAAAAACTCCAGGAGAGCTTTTTATTACTCTTCTGTTCATTTGAAAACTTAGTCCCTGTGTAAATGAAAACAAAAACAAAAACCACTTTGTTTTATGTAAATATAAAAAAGTTGCATCTCTGATGGCAGCCATATGTTACACAATTGACCTTGTCACTTAAAGTTAAATATGGAAAAAAACCCATTAACATTTGTCTCCCATATATGTCAGTGGTTCTTAATTGGTTCCATTTCAAGAACCACCGACCCTTGGCACTACCCAAGGCTAGACATTTTTCATTCACATGATGTTTTTCTTCTTGTTTTTTTACATGCATTAGATAAATTTATCTTCATACAAATGCCCCTTAGCTTATCGTTATTAATTATTTAGGCATATTCTTTGTTACATACCTATTTTAGCTTAATACTTTGTTATTATTTGCAGTTATCAGTAAAGAACTGTTTTATCAGAGGATCAGTGGTGAGGTACGTGCAGTTACCAGCAGACGAGTGTGACACACAGTTACTACAAGATGCAGCGAGGAAGGAAGCATCACAAAGCAAGCAATAGTACTCAAATGAACTCACAAACTTTGTATATAATTATATATATGGTTTTGTAGATATGGGATTGGGATGGGATGCTATGTCAAAACACAAAAAAGATACTTGTTTTATAAATTTCATCTTTTTTCTATAAATCATGAAAGTACAATGATTTCTGATTTTGTATTATGAATGTAACAAGCTGGTATCTTTTCAGTAAAATTTAGTTTTCATAAGTACAATTTGAAATAAATTATTGAAACTTTTGCCCAGTTCTAGAAACAAATAAGTTTTAGAAAACAAAACTATTCTTAAAAAATACACAAATGCTGATGTATACAACTTTGTTACATTCTGATGTGATATGTGATGACTCACCCGAAAAGGGGGACTTTGCGACAGAACAATTTTCGAGAAACTGACGAAAATAGGCAGCAAAAAAAAAAGAAGAAAATAATAAGAATTTCCAGCAGATTTTCTGACTGTAAAATTTGATAGCCTTGATCAGTTTCAACAAATATGGTGTCATATTAAAGCTTAGAAAATGCTCTAACAGATGAAATGATAAAATCAAAATTGATATCATCTGCAAAGTCCCCCCTTTCGGGGTGAGCCATCACATATATTATAGTGGCAAGGTACTGTCATGATCATTGTCACAAATTGTGAGAATTTTGTTGTTCAAGGCCTTGTATCCATAGGCTGTTCCCCTGTGGCGTGTGCCCTTGTTCCATTGTCTCCAACTGTCACATGGCAAACACAGGACATCTGCTGTATAGAAAGTCACTGATATGGCCACTGAGCAAAACAAAGGATTATTGTATGTGTGGCGAATGACAATTGATAACAATTTAAAACAGAACAAGGGCACATGTCACAGGGGAACAAAGGCACATGCCACATGGAACAGCCTATAGGCAGGAGCGGACATCCGGGCGTTTTGTTTACATCCGGGACGTTTGTACAAATAGCGCGGTGAAAACATTTGCCGACTTCCCATTCAATTCAATCTATAGAGAAAATGACGGCTCGCGGAAACTTCGATTGATTTTAGCAAATTGTCAAAATATTTTGATTCCAAAATCATATGAGATGTGTGGTATTCAAGTCATAACAAAATGACAAACAGCTCATCATTTCACAGATTTTCGTCTGGCTAAAAAAGAAAGAAAATGAAGGGATGCCTGGCTGAAGTATTGATTGTTTTCACCGCGCACAAAGTCCAGCGTGAGTTATTTTTAGATCATTGTGCTGCGTATACCCTGCGTATGCCCTGCGTATGACGTAGGTCTGCTTTCGCCTATGGATACAAGGTCTAATGTACACACTTGTGTGTTATTCAGTTTATTGATATATAGAAAGCTTCAGACTGCATATAGATCAATCCATTTTCACACATCTATGTCTACCATAACTAGAGAACTTCCACTTGATTCGACCCTAAATTGGTGCACTAAATTAAAGCTAAACTTAATTTCATATCAAAGTTGTGTTTACATATTGTGCACCAATTTTGGTTTCATGACGTGGATGGCCATCAATCTAAGCTGATTCATTTATACCAGCCAATGTAAATGGACTCAACAACCTACCAACCAATATTCAACCACATTCCCTACCTTGAAAAAATTGAGACATGCAGCGTGATTTTGGTCGTGCACTTGAACGGTTAGTGCCAAGAAAATTCATGATAACACTCCTCTTTCTAGTGATACCACAATTATTGAAATTGGTTATTGATCATGCCGTCACAGTGACTTGATAAAACATGGCTGACCTGAAAATGTTGATTTTCATCCAAGTACAAAATGGATTTTCTTTCAGTAGAGAAGATCTCTATAATGATGATCTGCGGACAGTCAGTTTAAAGTTGAAGAAATGGGTTACTTTAACTATGTAAAGATATAATAAAATTACATTCCTTTCTCTATTCCTTTTGGGTAAAGTTTAAAACTTTTTGATTCCCCTTGTACGAATAGGATTCCTTGATTGTACACTCCTTGTTGATGACTTGTTTTCACTGCAAAACAGCAAGATGGTCGTTATACTTTAAAAGTAGAAATTTTTGTGCAACCTAGTAAGGCTAGCGCTAGGCCTAAAATTTTTGAGATTTGAGACTTAAAAACCCTTGAGACTTAAAGCATGTATGAAATACAGCAAAACTCGGAATTTGGTGAGTCTGGGATGCAGATATGCATCCTGGTGGTAAACCTGCTATATAGCGCAAAAATAAGTACACTGTGGGAAGTAATGTTTATGTATATCTCAAAATGTTCATGGTCGTGAAAATAACAACACATGATTTGTGAAATGATTGGAAATTGCCTGTGTGCATATATTACCCTACAAGGAAAATTTCCACTTTATGAGCTAGTCCTGCTTACGACTAAAATCGACTTGATTTTCAAAAGCAACAAGGTTGAGACTGTACTTAAAATTGTTGATGCCATTGCAACAATGGACAAACACAAGAGACAATTTGAAACCAGCCTCAATCTCTTCCACTATGTTCTACAGCAGCTGGTCTTAATATAAATGAGTAGGGTGTCAGAAATATGTGATGACTCAACCCGAAAAGGGGACTTTGCGACAGAACATTTATCAAGAATCTGGTGAAAATAGGCAGCAAAAAATAAAGAAAATAATAAGAATTTCCGGAAGATTTTCTGTTTTAAAATGTGATCGCCTTGATCAATTTCAACAAGCAAGGTGTCATTTTAAAGCTTAGAAAATGCTGTAACAGATGAAATGATAAAATCAAAATTGATATCATTTGCAAAGTCCCCCCTTTCGGGGTGAGCCATCACATATTTATTTTGAGTTATATGCCAATAAAGGTAGAAAATTCTTTCTTTTTTCATTGTTTATAAAGTTCAAAGAATTATTGTTTCTCTGGAACCAGATGACCAATTTTGACAGGGTTTTGATCAAAATGTAGCATTTAATGCCTCATTGGATTTGTAATTAAAAATCAAAATTGAAAATTTACGACATGTGTCTCATTTCCTTGGATCGTGTCACATATTCTTATCCCCCAGGGATCAACCGGAGTTTTTGAGATATGGCATGAAATATAAAATTAATTGGTACAGGGGTGTGAGAGTTCCTCTTTTCAGCTGATTTCCTCGTTTTTGAAATTTTTCTTGTGTTAAAATTTCAGCTTTTTCATTCATTTTCAGCCTGTTTTTGACCTTTTTCCTGACTTTACGACGCTTTTCCTTGTTTTTCCTAGTTTTTGTCAACTGGCCTCTCACACCCCTGTTGGTATACCTACATGAAGTATTTTCTAATTCTTAAAATAAGGGACGCACCATTAGATATCTGAGGGGGGGGTAGGAAGTTGGGTTCGGGGGGTATTTTTTTTTTTACGCGCCCCATGGGGCGCGATTTTTTTTTTGTTTTTTTCCCCATTCCATGTTCAGGGGGGAATTTTTTTTTTCTTCTACCTTTGGAGGGGGAATTTTTTTTTCCCGAAAACTTCCTACCCCCCCCTCAGATATCTAATGGTGCGCCCCTAACATCCTCATTCCCAGAGTTGCATCCTTCTTTTGCCTCTGAATAGTAAACAAAAAATCTTAATCTTAAAGGATGCATTCCACAGGCAAAGGTCAATTAGTGAAAAGGAAATTATAACGCATGTTGAAATAGGGACAGGCCTTTCAGATAAAACCACCAAGGATATGGCTTGAATGGCTTCAGGTGCCTTCTTGCCTTTTTTAAACATGTCTGTTGCACCTGAAAACAAATAAAATATTGATTTTGTGTTAAAAGTAAAGTTGGTATGATGTAATTTCTCTTCTGTTTCAATGAAAGATGGAAAGTTCTCCATAATAAGCTGAATTCTTAAAAGTAGCAATTGCTATTTCTATAGCTTTTACTTAAATTTCTATTCACAAAAGCTAGCACTGACATGCAAGAAAAAGTCATCTCAAGGCCAAAAAAGCTATTGCTAATTAACCCCTTTCAAGTAAATGCTAGTCTGATTAGGAATTGCTTACATTTATATTCGTAAAACTGACCTTTTGCTTTCAACAGGTAGCAGTTACAAATACATTTTAGCATGGACCTTTAAGGAGCTTATCAGCACTGCGATACATTCATTTTTCAGCTTTAATTGTACTGTGAAAAAAAACCCACTGATGTATACTGATGATATAAATCATGCTGTTGTAGAAAACTGCTACAAATTGATAAGAAAATGGATAGGAACTTGCTGTAACATTTGTGCCTGAAAAACTACCATTGGGTAGAAAAAGCAATTTCTAAATTCATACAAGCAAATGCTTGTCTGTCTATTGTTTGCATGGTAGCTTTTGCTTGTCTGGGAACCTTGATTCCAGACAAGTGAAAGGTATTAGACCAAGCAAAAGGTTGTGAATATGTTTTTTGCTGAAGCTTAAAATCTTTTTCTAATCTAGCTATTGCTTTTTCTGAATGTCATTTACTGTAAACGCCAATATTTTCCCGCTCAGTAATTTTTCGCGCACAGCCAGTTTTGAATTATTTCGCGCGTTTTTATTTTCGCGCACGTGAACATTGGACCAGTATGAATTTCCTTTGCAACAAATGCACATTAATTTCCGCGATACATTTATTTTCGCGCTTTTTTCATTTTGCGCGAAAAGGGCGCAGATAAATGTAGCGCGAAAAATACCACTTATACAGTACTTACTAGCAATTGCTGCTTTTATGAATTTCGGCCTATTACAGTGTAACCTTGTTATTACAAAATCGGTTAACACAAAAACCCTGATAACACAAATGGTTATTGGTTCCAAGTATTGACTCTCTATGTGAATGTAGTTGGATAACACAAAATCCTGATAACACAAACTAAAGCCTTTGGCCCCAGTAATTTTGTGTTAACAAGGTTCCACTGTATCTGTAATGGTGCATTGAAGTCCAGCAATTTCATCACTGGGATCATCGCTCGACGCATGGCAATCGGTATATAATCCTACATAGATGCTCCGCCCACCCAGGTCAACCAGAATATCCCTGATGTTTCCAAGAAAATTAGAATGGGGTGCGACAAGAGTCTAGCGATTTCCTAGCAATTTTAGTGAAGCAAATCTACTAAATCAGTGATCTTGAGACTATCATACTATTTCCCTCGACCGTCGGTCTCAGGAAATAGTATATAGTCTCAAGATCACTTTGGGGCAATAGTTTTTGTCTTGCCTGAAAATTTTCAGGAAGAGACAGCATTCCTATTTTCCGTCCGCCGTCCAGCGTCCACAAATTTTGTCCAGAGCAAATCTCGGAAACCACATGCCTTACTTTAATGATATTTGATGACTGGGTAGGCCCGGAGCCGAACTGGATCCATCAAAAATTTCGGCGCAAAAGTACCTAATTTGCATAATTTATGCATAAAATGGTTTAAATGGCTTATTTGAAATTTGGTGGGTAAGTGGGGATAGAGCTGCGCTTGTGCCAGCTGCAATTTGAGCTCAAAATATGCTAATTTTAAAAGTACCTAATTTGCATAATTTAGTGTGAAATGTTGCCTATTTTTCAACTTTGTCCGATTTCAAAGATTAAGGTGTCAAATTGTTCGTCTTGGACCAGCGATCAAATGTTTCAATAGTGACCCTGTCGTCCAATCTTTCCGTTGGGGGTCAAATTTTCAATTTTGTCCGATTTCAAAGGTTACGGTGTCAAATTGTTCGTCTTGGACCAGCGATCAAAATCAGCGTCAATGGTGACCCCATCGTCCGACCTTTCCCTTGAGGTCAAATTTTCAACTTTGTCTGATTTCAAAGATTAAGGTGTCAAATTGTTCGTTTTGGACCAGCATTCAAAAGTGTCAATGGTGACCCCGTTGTCCGACCTTTCCCTTGGGATTAAATTTTAAACTTTGTCAGATTTCAAAGATTAAGGTGTCAAATTGTTCGTCTTGGACCAACGATCAAAAGTGTCAATGGTGACCCCGTCGTCCGACCTTTCCGTTAGGGTCAAATTTTCAACTTTGTCCGATTTCAAAGATTAAGGGCCCTGTCAACCCTTCTTTTTCTGAAATATTTTATGCTCTATAACTCAGCAAGGGCTGACTAAATCCATATAAAAGTATATATTTCTAGAAGCGAATTTGCATACCGAACATAATGGTGAGGTCATTTTTCGTATTTTTTGGCCCAAAATTTTACGGGAAAGCTAACTAAATTTTGCTTCGGTGAAATGTCGAACCATTTTACTTTTTAGAATCTAGAAAGCAAAATCTAGGAACGCTTTTTTCAAATTTTTGATTTTTTTCTTAGTTTTTGAGATATTGTCAAAAATTGGTCCAAAAATGTCAAAAATCCCACTGCTGCCACAAATTTTGGTGTCAGCAGTGGGATTTTGACCTATTTTTGGCAATATTTTAAAAATGAAGAAAAAAAATCAAAAATTTGAAAAAAAGTGTTCCTAGATATTGCTTTCTAGATTCTAAAAAGTAAAACAGTTCAAAATTTTACCAAAGCAAAGTGTAATTGGCTTTCCCGTAAATTTTGGGGCCAAAAACTACGGGCCTGATTAAGACCAAATCACTGCATATTTTTTGCACATGAATCTTTACCAACTCAAGTCAAGTATAATGTTGTATTGTAAGCAGGTGTGACCAAGAAGTAAGAGTAGGGGAATCTTCCCTGGTACCGTGACCGTATGTCAAAATATGTCATCAACTCTAGGACCAGAGCACTGCTGTATATTAAGTGAATAGTCACTTCTAGCAGTTAAATAAATTGAGGACTTGAAGAAAGAGGTTAATTATGGTTGTTTTGTTTTAGGATTTTAAGGGTGAATAAGGTTTAGGGTATCAAAAACAGCAAAGAAATAGCATTTTTTCAAACTCTAGTGTGAAAACAATATTGGTAAAATACCCATTTAGCTTGTGAATTGGGGAAAAAGGGTTATATTTGGGCTTCAGAAAAAAATCGCCCTTTCAAAGGCGACAACCAACCACCCCCACCCCAAATGTGCGTCTTTTTTTCTTTTTTTTTTCAAAACCATGCAAAATCAGCCATTTTTTTTTTTTTTGGGGGGGGGGGGGATTTTGGGCAAAATAAAATTTTAGAACAAAATTTGCCCGACCGACCCGACTTGTTTTTCTGTTGCCTTAGGGGTGATTTGAAAAACTGGTCAGGCCTGCTTACAACATTGTCTCTCACCCCACCCCTGGTGAACCCCCGACATTATAGGTCACTGCATTTCGTCAACGAGGACATCACAAGTAGGGCCTAATGAATTTGTCGGATACATGTTTGTGTTTTTGATTACCACAAAGTTGTCCTAATTTTATGCATGATTAGATATTGAAAATAATTTAAAGGGGTATTGGACAAGTTCAGCATCATACCCAAACTTTTCCCTAAACATTTTGAGATTTTTGCATCATTGAAGTATTAGCGGTAATAATGACAGCACGCAAAGATTTATTGTCAAATTCAAACCCTATATATCAAAATATTTAGATATTCCCTTATTTTTAATTATTGTTGTCGACAACGATAAATACTGCCCTCTATAGTTGAATTCCTAGAAATGAGCTTTTCAGGAGATCTAATGATAATGCCAAATTTCTTTTGATTTTTCTGTAATCAATGATGTGAAAGGAATATTTTACAAACAAATCTGTGGCTCTTTCTCATTGTATAGCATCAATAAATACGTAAAGAGAGTAGCCTCATACCCAAAATCAACAAATAAAATAAAATTCACATAATGCCCCTTTAATTTTTTCCATATGCAAGAAACAGCAACGTTTGATTTGTGATCAAGTTTCATAAATAATAGACGCGGGAGGATTGACAATGTTGCAGTACAGAATTGACTGTTTTTAAAGTGTCAAAAAAGTTGCCTGTTGTGCAAAGTCACACAAAGTTGTCCAATGCTGTGTAAACCAAAGTTTCTTAAAGTTGCCCATCGTTGCCAAATTTTACGCAAAGTTGCCAAATGTTGCGCAAAGTTACACAAAGTTGTCCAATGTTGCGCAAAGTTGCACAAAGTAGCCCAATGTTGCAAAAAGTTACCAAGGTTGCCCAGTGTTGTGCAAAGTTGCCAAATGTTGTGCAAAGTTTTGCAATCATGTTGCACAAAGTTGCCCCATGATGCGCAGAGTTGTGCAAAGTTACAAAGTTGCCCAATGTGTCCAAAAAAGGTCAAAAAATCGTGTTATTGGCCCAAAATTTTACGGGAAAGCTACCTAAACTTTGCTTTGGTAAAATTTTGAACTCTTTTACTCTTTAACCTGGAAAGCCAAATATAGGAACACATTTTTTATTTATTTTTATTTTTTCTTGGTTTTTGACATATTGTCAAAAATTGTTCCAAAGTTGTCAAAAAATCCCACTCCTGACACCATTGTTGGTAAAATATGACATTTTTTGACCTATTTTTGGCAATATTTCAAAAAATAAGATAAAATCACAAATTTGAGAAAAGCGTTCCTAGGTAGGCCTATTGCTTTCTAGATCCTAAAAAGTAAAATGGTTAGAAATTTCACCAAAGCAAAATTCAGTTAGCTTTCCCGTAAAATTTTGGGACCCTAGGTCCAAAATTACACAATTTGGTCCAAAAATGACCTGACCATCATGTTCAGTATGGAAATCCGCTTCTAGAAATGTATACTTTTATTTGAATTTAATTATCCGTTGCTGAGTTACAGAGCAAAAAACATATCTGAAAAAAGGGTTGACAGGGCCCTTAAGGGGGGAAAGCACATCACTCATTGTTGCATTTTTGCAAATTTATTTTGTACCATAACTTTTGAACAAAGTGCTTAAAGTTAATAAAAGTATACATTTCCAGAAAGGAATTTTCACAAGGAACATGATGGAGATGTT
>JXSR01S007723.1:27751-42692 GCA_000969725.1 Ophiothrix spiculata
AGCCAGAACATAGAAAATCGGTCATATTAGTAGACTAGTAGGTGCTTTTGCGCCTATGTATGGTGTGTGGAGGTAGAAATGTGTGGAGGTGAAAAGTTGTTATGGATGAAGAGGGATGATGAAAAGGAGGACGATAGGAGGAGGAGAAGTTTCTTCCAAGTTCCACTTTCAAATGATAATTTTGGTGACGTTGTGTAATTAAACATAGACCTATTATAACACTCCGGACTTCCAGATGATCATTTCTATTAACATGATTAATTTCAATGGAGTAAGGAGCATTTTTGCATATGAACTACTGTACACGAACAAAGTAAATGTAAAAATATTATAGGAATGAACTTAAACTAGGCAGATTTTTATTTGCTTGGTCATGAATTGTATAGCGTCCTTAATATATGGGTACCCATTAGGTCCTCGAAGTCAGGGGACACAGATATAGAAATGCCTTCTAAAACAATACTAACAATTCTCTTTCCTTATTATTTTACCCAAATTTTTAGCCGAGTTGTATCAAAAGTTGACGATATGTTAGCTCGTCTACAACAAGGTGCTCCTCTCACTGGATCATCTCAGCCGCAGAACATTAAGAAGGTCGTTGGTTCGAAACCTAAAGCAGGATTGGAACCCAACATGGATAAGTTGAACCACGAAGCTCAGGGCATTGTACAGGATGTAGTGATGTCTTCGGTTGACGTTGCTATCACCAACATGGCGGATGATGAAGAAGATCAGCTGTGGAAACGGTTATCTCAAACATCGGCAGGTCAGTAGGCCCCTACTCGGATAATTAAGCCCTCGTCTGTGTATTTTTGAAGGCCAATATTAGCCCAATGTTGGTCCAATATAATGGTTACCAAGGCAATATGCCAATGGTCCAATATTTCATGCGGTTAAACGCGCGCCGTTGCCAAAATTGCCGATGAACAACCAAAAGGACCTATATAATTATGGTTAATAATTCGTACCTGTTCTTTGTTATACTGCTTTTCGTCTTTGGGGGTTATTATTAACTAATGTTGTATTTCTTTTGCCATTCTTCATTCTTTTTTTTTTCCAAGGTTCTTCCCGAGCTTTCCAGCAAAAACAATCACCACGAAAAGTTACTCCATCCGAAGACAAGAAGAACTTGCAGAAATCAACACCAGGCAAACCTCGTGGCGTGATCACCACTGACAACGTCGATTCAACCTACACCTACGTATTGCGCAACTCGGTCGGAAGATCCATTCCAAAATATCTCGAGAAAGAAGGCAAGTCACGTGCTGCCGTCATGCATATGTTTAATGACATCCGACTTTCAATGGCAGACGACTCACTCGAGGATATCATCGTAGACGCACTCCGTGACGCTTATCTGAGTCAAGAGGATGGCGAAAACAGCATCACACAAAAGAGAGAGATCAGTGCTCCGAAACCACGATCTGTGTCTTCCCCGCCTACAGATAGAAGACGTCACGATTCTGAAGCTCAGTCTTGGTCAAGAAGACGATCAAGCTCCACTTTACCGTCAGGTGTACGACACGTTGAAGCCCCATCCAAAGGTCGTCAGAGTACCGGCGATCCGGTCAAAGGTCGTCAGAGTACCGGTGACCCGGTTAAAGGTCGCCAGGTTACAGCCAAACAGAGGAATTTTGATGTGGACAAAATTCGTGTCAATCAAGATAAACCGCGACAAGTTTCGGAAGGCTGGGTCCGTCAAGATAGCGATAGCAGCAATGAAGATGTGGACAAGTTTTACAGTGCTCTTGACGTTGACCAGTTTTACAGCGCTGATAATAAAAATAAATCTGACGCCCTGAAAGAAGCCAAGGTCGTCACCTCGGCATCAAAGAAGCAGGTTCAGTTTGCAGGTGCTAAGCAGTCACCAAGCTCCCTAGAAGATTGGAAATCTGCAGCACAGAACATGGGAGATGCGACTCTGAGGCACGATTCAAACCTGAATTATCTCGTTAGAAGGCACGTTGGACGGGCTTTGCCAAAATTCACACACAATCAAATGGTGACTCGCGCCCTCACACAGCTATCAGAAAAGCTCATGGATGAGATTCCTCTTCAACCGGCCATCCTGTCTCTGAATCATGATGACGTCGATTTTACAAGCGCCGATAAAAACGCAGGAAAAGGTGTATCTAAATCAAGCAAAAGCGGCAAGACAAGGGATGATAAAGAGTTACCTTGGGTTACAAAAGGGATTGATCATAAATCTGACAAAGGTAGAAGTAAAGGGAAAACATCACAAGACATGCCATGGGTTACTAAGGGACAAAACGTAAAGAAAGGTCAACAAAACTTCACTGTAACTTCTGCCAACAAAGCTTCAAAAATAACTGATGATTCATACGATGATTTGCCATGGGTACGTAGAGGAAACCAGGATGATGTGTACACTACATCAAAACGAACCACGACTCCGGGGAATGAGTTTCCATCAAGGTATTCTATTGCTACTCAGACATCGAAGAGGGCGTTGGATGACTGCCCAGGCTGTAACCCCCAGTCAATCACGGCAGGAAGGGGCTTCAACAAGAACACGAACCAATCAGGAGACTCGCTTTTGCCGAGTTCACAAAACGACTGCACAGAAGAGATATTTTATGACGCCTTGTGTGAAACACCAAGTGAACCTCAGATCATTGCAGACGATCAATCAGAAGAGATGTCGAAATCGTTTCTCAAGCGCTTTCGCTTGAATTTGCTGTTCCGCAAACAGCAGAAGAAGAACCAGGAACATAGGGAGGAGAAGAAGTTTGTATCTGCTGTCCACAAAGTAATCGAAGCAAGAAGAAGTGGGTGCATAGATGATGATGGAAATTTCGTGCAAAGTATTCCACCTCCGTCGCCTACAAATGACGGTAAAAAATCGCCGCCTGCGGTGAAACCAAAACCAAAGAAGATAAACCAACTTGATAAAAATGGAAACAGTGTCAAGCGAGAATCGGGAAAGAGACGAGGCAGCAGTAGGAGGCGACATAATCCGGACCGGGAATCGTACCCGCTACCAGAGGAAGATGACGGTTCGGAAGGATATGCCTCCGCCAGTGAAATGGACGATTTCAATCCGACGGCTTTCTTAGAACGAAACCGTCGATCTGCTGAAAATCGGTATTACCGCGAAGATGACGAAGAAATCACGGTTGAAGACGACGGCGATGATGCCGATGTTGAAAGTGATTCTGATGGACTTAATTCACCAAATCGTAGAGTACGATTCTCGGACGATGTCCAACATTTCGGAGAAATTGTTGCCTTGCAAGAAACCGAAAGCACAGATAATTTGGACCCAGAAGATGACGAACTTGACATCAGTCGATTATCGCTGAAAAGTAAAATCGAACTCTTTGAGAAAGTTGGCAGCAATGAGTTCCTGGACGATAGGAGTTACCAGGGCTCACCGCCGCCAGATTTACCCGATACATCTTTGCTACCAACCAAGGATCGTGTCAAGCTATTTGAGGACATTTCTAGCGGGAGAAAGCCTACCACAATTGCGGCAAATCATAAGACACCGAGGAGAGCTGTAGACTCATGTCAATTTACACTCACTGCGTCCAAAATTAGTTTCTTTGAGGAACTGAGTGGCATAAAAAGGAACTAAGATCATTTTCTAGGAACTATAAAAGTTATGTGATATGAAACGTTTGATTTTAAGTACTTTTTACATCATGGATACATATTTGATGAATGCAGACGATGGGACATAACTTAATCCTTCTGATTTGTTGATGTACAAACGTTGATTGAATTGACTGCCGACATTATGAGAAGCCCGGTGATGAAAATGTTAATTTACATACGCTTGTAAAGGATATCAACTTTTTCCATAATTTACAAGTATAGAAATTTTACATGTAACATTTCTGTCTAATTTACTGGAAACTCCTATCCCCGATAGAAGGTGTGACATGTACGCACATTTACACAATTTTCTTAACGATGCTTAACTTATTTCTGTAGAAAAATGTGTTTTTACGGGTTTGTCAGTTGTATATTTTACATAAGAATACACGACAGTATCTTATTTCAAATTGAGTGTCAAGTTTGATAGTAATTTGTATAAAAAAAATCAGTCAATATGTTATTTTTACACATTGTATAGGAAATTACATTTCATTTCCAGACAAAATGTTTGGATAAAATCATACAAATATTGTCTTGTTTTATCATTAACTTTGTCAGTGTCAATCATTTCCAAAGATTGCAAATGAGTCACAAGATAGGTTGATGTAACAGTTTTAAAAAATGGAACTTGTTGAAGAAGCCCAAACCGCGCGTTAATCTTCAAATAAGATGACCGTTATAACTGTTGATGCATTAGGCAATTCACTTCCGATATTGCTAATTAAATTTCACACTGCCCGGATGAGATTTCCTTTTTCAAAAGGGGCACCATATGAATTGAGATTATATCAAAATTTAAGTTAAGCTCAACATGAGCCGCTTGAATCACAAATTTTAATGTTTCGTTTTCAAAGCTCATAAAAAGTTATGTTTTTTCAATGGCACTCTCAAAAAGTACAATAAAGATATGTTTAAAAAGAAAGAAAAAACCTTAAAATTCAAATATTACAGAAAACACATCTGTAAAAGACCTGTCGACGCACGGGCTTTTTGTTACTCGGTTTCTTGCCCATGTCTTGCTTGTCGTTTGAATCTCTCCACGTTGGTGAGCTTCCGGGATTGGCGCCCAAAATAGAAAATTACTAACTTCTTTTGAACTTTGAATCATGTTGAATAGTCATTTTAAGCCAATCTGTCATGGATACAAAATTTGATTTATAAATACCATATGAAACAGTGAACTTTTAACGATTAAACAACGCCTGACTTTATCGTGTTGAAAATCAGGAAGACTAAGATTTTCCGATCATTTTTGAACTTACTAGTCGATTTCCTAATCGAAATTCCCTGATTTGGTTTTTTTGAATGAAGTAAATTAAATCGAATTTTAAAAGGTCTAATTTTAGGCAACAGCAGTGTCCCAGACGAGGAACAGCTGTAATTTGTTGTAAGCCAAATATTTTGGAAACATTTGTTACGGAGATTTGAACTTTTAACGGAAATTATGAATCATAATCAAGAATGTTTCTATTCACATTAGCCTATAATAGTCATGACTAATTGATGCAAAAAAACCCGTCTGAATTGATTCTCAAAATATGCCGCAACGGTGAAGTCAAATTCATTAACAACAAAAATGTTTTTGACATAGCATTTATTCCATAGCAGAATTAAATTTTATATTCACAAAAATAGCTATTTTGATAACATAACTTCCTAACAAATTTTCAACAAAAGTGCAGAGTCAGTCGTATGTATGACCTGGTTTGTTTCACACGGGATACCATGGTAACTTACTGAAATTAAAAGAAAATCAAGATTATCCAAAATCCAATGTGGGAAGGACGATAGCAGGAAATATCGTGTGCATTTTAATCTCATGATATATGTTCAATAGCCAAGCCAAATTGAAAAAAAAAAAGGTTGGAAAAAAAAAATTATAATAATCATTCTGACCACCGGGGAGAATAACAGCACCGAAAAAAAGGACAACAAGGGTTGAGGACGAATAAAAAACAGATGAAGAATCACCACTGGAAAAAAGCACTCCACCAAAAATCATCATAAGACGAACCACCCGCGGAACAACCCGGGCTGACCAACAACAATAAAGAACAACAAAAAAAAAAACAACAATCATCAAGAAGCAGCAGACAACACACAAAAAAAAAAAAAAAAAAAAGTCAACAAACTAGGACGAATAAGGAGCAGAAAGATTGAGAAGGAAAAAAAAAAAACCGAAATAAACCCAAATAAAATTTTCCCCTATAAATATATGCAACTTCAAAACATCTGACTTGGAAAATGGAAATCATTTTATTATCAGGCCTAGCTTAGTGATTAAAAAGAGACCTTATCGACACTGTATCTTGAATTCATAGTAAAACATTTAAAATGACTAACACAAAATGAATAATTAGATTAATAATTTTCAAATGTTAACCAGTTCAAACCAGCTTTACACATGAAGCCCACACCCACACCACACAGGGTCTGATGAAACAAATTTCAAACCTGCTTCGCTTAATTCCAAAATCCCAGGGCTGCACCTCACTAGGGTTGACTCGCTTGGGGTGATTTCAATAGCGTAAGGCATCAACGGGTACTGAACTTTATGTGGTCGGAAATGTACAGGGGTGAGTTAACTAGTCTTTCCTGAACTGAGCCAGCCAATATAAAAATGGGTCTTGAGTCACGCGAGTTGTGCCGAACTTCTCAAGACGATTTTTGACAATTTAAGTCCACTCTTCAAAATTATAACCTTTCAGAGTTTGCACTTTTTGTGAGTAAGCTGTAATAATCTGATTTCGTTAAACTTTGATAAGTGGGGTTTGATATTTTACCCATTTGAAGTGAATTTATAAATTTTACAGTTGCAAAATTCTCATTTTATATAACGCGGCACAATCATGTATTAAAATATGTCAATGAACAACTAAAATTCTGATAACTTAGAAGTATATAAAATCTATCTAATAAGTTTATAAACCATCAATATGATTGTCAGTTCTGTAAAAAAATGTATATGTTTAAGTTTTCTGTGATTCAAGTCTTTCAGAATGTGTAAAAAATTCTTAAACTTAACGTAGAAAGTAATGATTGTAATATAATGTGGTTTTGTATCATAATTTGAAATGTGTCTATTGGAACGTGTGTAGAGGCGTTTTAACCTGTTTAAAATGACCTAAACCTTGGTCTGTATTAATGATGCAGCGTGATTAGAGGGGGTACGATGTGCAACCAATTTTGACTTTAGCTAAACTGTCAAAAATTTTAGACTAGAAACACTTTGTATAACCAGTTTGAACAAAGATATAATAATCGGATTCACCATAGCAACGCCTTTGCACAAACTTAGATTAAAGAATGATAAACCTAGTTAAGGGTATTAGTTATAATCTGGCACAACTATAAGCGGTGAACAGTGTGTTTATCAGAGTGAATTTGCAGCGATTTTTGTGGACAAAACTATATATCTCAAAATAACAAATAAAAGATACTTTTAATATAAATGGTAATATTAATTTTGACCAGTAAATATAAAGATTTTATGTATTTAATTCTCAAATTGAAGTTAAAAGTTTTCTTATAATACAGTCATTCCGTCTTGATATATACTTCAAACCGCAAAGCAAGAACATGAACACGCAACTTCAGCTTTGGACCGAATACATGCAGTTCAACATGAACGCTCGGAACGCTCGTCGCGGTTTGAAGTATTAATATTAACATGTATAGCAGAAATAGCTCCACTTTTATTGCAGCGAAGTCTTAACTTGATCAAACATTGCCCATTTTAGTGCCTGGCGCTGATTGTCGCTATCGCGCGGCAAAGTTTGCTGTATATATTTTAAAACGCACGCTATTCACTGCTTCAAAATAACTCTATAAATAGACCTAATTTCACGCATTGCACGGTGGTCACAATTTGCTGTGCTAAACCATTACTAACTATAAATGCAGATTTAAAGAAAATAATCAAAACCAACGTAGGTTTATTGTATATAATGTCAAAAATTGTTAAATTGGTACGGGTGTAACATATGGAATGATGACAAATTTGTACAGAAAAAAGAGATGAATATTTGTATATTTTGTAAAATTTTACTCAGATTATCGACAAGATATTGTTTATAAATAATGTAAAAACAAGATGCACCCTATATAAAGCACAATGTAGATATTGTAATTCATGTAAAAAGAGTTTGTAAAATAAAATTGACCAAGTGTGGATTTTCAAATGAATTGTATACGTGAGTTGATTAAATTCTGTAAAGTCAATGATTCTTTGATGAGTTCAGTGCTGCCTCTCTAAATTCCAAAGATTGAAAAATTAATCTTTTTGAGTGTGTACTCACGGCAGACATTTTTTGGATTGAAATGTCAATCTTTCAGGCTGAATTTTCAATCTTGGAATTAAGAGAGATATTCCAAGGATTGCAAATTCACGTCTGAAAGATTGACTTTTCAATCCAAAAAGGTCTGCCGTGAGTGCACACTCAAAAAGATTGATTTTTCAATCTTTGGAATTTAGAGAGATGGGTGCACTTTTTGAATCAATCCAAAAGGTTAATATTTCAATCTATAACAAAGTGTGGAAATCAGTTTTTTCCATCCTCACGAGTAAAATGTCAAACTAAACAGAAAATTTGCATTTTGAAAAGTGTAAAATTTTATAATCTTTTAAAAAGACAAATTTTCAATAGAGTGGCCCAGTGCAACAATAGCAATTACCGACATGTAGAGCCTATAATACTTCAATTATTTCCCTTGATCCATGTCACAAATTAAAAGATAAAGGGGCGATCTACACGAGAGTGCAAATCCAGATGAATGCGCATCTCCGTAAGCCGCTTTGAAGTGGACTGTGGCTACATGGGCGTCAGATACTGATCTGCAGTAACAGCACTCTGCGTACATGCGTACTATATGTAAACGGTCTACGGAGATGCGGATTTCAGATTTGGATCTCGGAGATGCGCATGCATCTGAATCTGCGCTCCGTGTAGATTGCCCCAAAGTTGGGCGACTCCACTTTACATCGTTATGTAGAAATTAAATGAAGATAAAACTGATAAATGTGTTTTACGATGATTTAATTGCAAAAACGCCAATTCAGATATTTTTGCTTAATTAAAGTATTGTGAAACATGCACATTTATCAGTTTCATCCTCATAAATTAAAAAAGAATTGTCCAATTGCTGCAACTTTTTAAAACTTTTTTGAGACTTTGGAGTAGTATGTACCTTTTTAGGCCTATGCGGAGCTATAGAAGCAGGAGCAGGATTCCGAATTTTGTCGAGGATGAATTTTAAAAATCCTGCCAGTGCCGTACGAAGCGGGGGTCCAGGGGGGGCACTCGCTCCCCCTGGCTCGAAAAATCGGGACGCTGGCAGGACAAAAATTGAAATATCGGGACGATAGTTTACGACTTTTACCGTCCCGATATTACTGTCCCGCAAATTTTTAGTCAAAATAAGCACAAATATCAAGTTTTTATATCGATTTTTGGCTGAAAATAGCAAAATTTTCGCGCGCTACGCGCATATTACAAACAAATTGACGGTATATACATCGGGACGAAACACGAATTTCGGGACGGTAAATGTGTTTGCCCCCCTTGGCTTACATACCTTTGTACGGCCCTGAATCCTGCTCTCTCGTGATGTGGGCGTGGCTAAATTTTGATTTGGAATTTTGTCCAGAATTTGAATTCGTAAATTACTACCCCTGCTCCTGGCTCCGAGCTCCGCACTCTTTGTCATCCTTTATCATCAACTAAGCCACGGCCAAATCACGCACATTGACCAATCAGAGAGCAGGATTTTTAAAATTCATCCTCGTCAAAATTCGGAATCCTGTTCAGGCTGCTTCTATAATAGCTCCGCGCTCCAGATAGGCATGAAATGGTACATAACATACTACTATTCAATGAGTATTCAGTGTCTAGATATTTCTGATTTTGAAAAGTTTGAACAAAAGTCAAGGAATCAACAAGTTCCGTTAATTTGTGATATATATGCATAATGTCGGCAAGTGCTATGGGCCATCTTTACACTGTACTGGGCCACTGCCCATCACTCTATCATTTCACCAAGTGTTCCCGCAGCTCTTGAACTGTAAGTTCGAATCAATCCAAACTTATATATTTGGTCTAACAAACGGGCTATTTTGTTTTTATTTATTTATTTATTTATTTTTTTTTTTTTGGGGGGGGGGGGGGCTGGTTCCTTGATTCCGCCTTGTCCTAGTGGTTTTTTTTTTTGGTTCGTTCTGGTTTCATTATACATGCTCAACTCATTTTCTGACCAATCAGAGAGCAGGTGCTTCTGAGGTTTTCCTCAAAGCTCTTTTATCACCTTTTCCGTTATCCAATTCTGGAGAACGGACATACTTGATGGTGAAGCATTATATTTAGAACAATTAGACTAATTGCAATTGTATTAATTGGTTTCGGTAAACACAATTAATTCCAGTTTCCTTGACAGCTGTCGTCTACAGGCCTACGTAGAATAGCACTGGAATGTTTGCGACTTGTATAACTACCATATGGACAATATCAATGTTCGGGAAAGCAGTTTAATATAGCTGTAATTTAATTTGGTAAATGTGATCTAAGTTGACGATTGTTTCAAAACACACACAAAGCTGACCTTCTCCAATCCAAAGATAGAGGTTAGTGTTAATTCAAAAGGGTGCTTGTTAAAAACACTATAAAAATACTGAAAAACACATGCCTACATAATCATCGGGATAAATGCTTCAACTTTATTCAACATTCTAAAGGCTCTGTCACACATCACCGTATAGAGCAAAACGTATGCATAACGTATTTTAGCCACTATTGTTCTGTTTTATGCATTGTTGTTCGTCATGTGTTCGTTGCAAGTACGTTCAATACGTTATCCATACGGTCTGTCCGTTATGTATACGTTTAGTTCGTTATTCATACGGTAGTGGTCCGTTTAGCACACGTTCAATATGTGTAACTTTTGTACGTTATTCGTACGTTTTGCTCTATACGGTGATGTCTGACAGAGCCTTAAGATTTTGGTACCAAACGTTTTCTCATATTCTTCCCATAATCCGTTTGAAATTTCACGACTGAAACATGTTTCGTTTTGGAAGTAAATCTTTTAGCTTCTTTTCATACACAATTATAGACCGGCCTATTTGACTGAAATTTGAAACTAAAACACAGTCGTAGCCAAAATTGTCACTGTCGGATATTTTAAATCGAAGAGGATTTTTGCCGTTTTATTTTGAACGACGACATCCGTTTGAGTAAAATTTAAACCAATTACTTGAAAAGCTGCAAAAATTGTCGCAAAATGATTTAAGTCAATTTGATGTCATAACCAAGATTCAAGCCCGTAGCCAGGGGTTGCGGTGGGGGCGTCGCACACCCCCCCCCCCAAAAAAAAAAAATTGACAATGTACAAAAAAGGTCCACAAAAAGTCCATAAATGTCCACCAAAAGAACACCCAAAGCACCAAAATACGTAAATGTAAGGAAATCCCAAAATCTGATCGGGATTTCAAACAGGGGAGTTCACTCTTTAATACAAAGGGTGCGGAGAAAGTTGGATATGGAATTTTGAAAGAGACCCTAAACGCGTTAGAACGATTTTCAAAACACACCCTTTTTTACGAAAATGCTTGATTTTCCACCCCTAAACGCGTAACGTGCCCGACTGTGAAAAAAGCACCCTTTTCACGCGTTTTTTTGAACGCGGTTGCGTACAGCTCCAAATCTGAGTGGCCCCCGGGCTACGGGCCTACAAGATTCGTGAGAAATTGAGACATAGCATTAAGATAGTCGTCTCTGCGCTTGCGAAGTTGCGAGACTCTGAGATTTTTTTAATTTATTGTTTTTCCTAGTCAGTTTTTGAAAACAACGCTGAAAAATATTGACTCTACGTTTTGAGGTATATGTCGATCGTCAAAACAAATCGCACCCTCAATTAGCGAGTTGGCGCAGCGGGTTGGCGCAGCGGTAGTTACCTCGCCTTGCACCAATGAGGTCCCGGGTTCGAGTCCCGCGCCCGGCGCTTTATGTGCATTTGGTTTTCAGTCCATGCTCGCCTCCGCAGGTTTTTCTCCGGGTGCTCCGGTCTTCCTCCTGCATTCAAAAAACTGAATTTTAAAAAACATCTTGGAGCCCTGTTAAAGATAAGCTTCTTTCAGCTTACTTGGTACCAAGTACCAAGTTGGGTTTCCTTGGCGAAAGCCTAAACAAGGTGTGTGTTTTTAGGGAGCTTTCGATTTGGATGGCGGATGGTTCTACGACGTTGAAATTGACACTTCAATTCATCTGATTTTTCGCCATACACTTGTAGACAAATCAAGGTGTAAATTCTATCGCTGTAGAACGGTCCGTTATTCAAATCGAAAGCTCCTCAATAAAACTCTAGCTGGCTATTATAATAGGCCACTGCTAAAACTTCTTTACTGGTGCTAACTGATATCAAACTAAATGTTTTAACTCGAATATAATAGGCCTATACTGTAACGGGAATTACTCTTTTCGAACTTTTTGCCCTGCTCGGCGGCACGCCTGACCATCATGACCATGTCATGAGTAAGTTGCGTGCATCGTATGCGTTAGGCACGTTGTAGGCCCTAAGTTAAGCTTACAATGTACGAACTCCATGCAACTACTACGCGTAAAACGTTCTTCCGCGGTACACGAACGGTCATGCTATTATAGTACGTTGTCCGTAGAGCGAGTGGCAGTGGGAAAAGTTGGAAAAAAACGAAAGAAATCCGAACGCCGTTTTTGTTCACGTTGTCAGTACCGCGTGCGGAGTTACGTTTAATATGTAGCCCATCCGCAGCCAGCACGAGTAAAGGTGCTATAATCATGATAATAAGGAGCTGGTATACTTATAATACAACCGCGTATACGGATCGCACAATTTTGCCTACGTTTTTGCACGCAGACAGCACGTACGTACAAGTAAAATTTGACGACGGGTTGAGACCATTGTTTTAGGAATTCATATAACATGCGTTGGCTGGATCAGGGAATTATCGCTGCTTTATTAAATTATAATGGAATGACTGTGATCCAACATACCTTGAAATGTGTGACCACGCAAGAAGGGAAACTTAGCGGTCCAATTATAGAGAGGAAGGTCGAGGAGGACGTGTGGACGTCTTGGCACAGACCGTGACTCTCCGGAAATCCCGAAACTCTTTGCCCTGAACATATAATGACCTTGAACTTATCCACTGAAATTCATGAAAATCACAGTGTCTCTTGTGTTAGGACCTTAAGTTAATTTCAATCATTTTTTACAACTCCTTTGCATGTGCTGACTGCTGAACCGGGTGCTTAGACTATGGTCACAATATTATACATCGAACGAGCAGTCCGTCTAGTAGGATCACTGGCAGCGAGCTGAGCGAGCAGCGAGGGCATCGCTCGCTACCCGTGGTCCTCCTAGTTCGTAACTGTTCGTACGATGTATTGTGACCATAGTCTTAGTGAATATAACCATCGAGATGACATGAATGATGTTGTACTGTGCATGGCGTTCAGGCTATAGCGTAGGGCAGGTTTTCGTCTCCTTGTTTCCTTGGGCAAGAAACTTTACTTGCTCCGTGGTTCGGAAGTCATGTAAACACGTTGCTCCCCTATACGACTTGAATAGACTCCTTCATGGGGTAATATGCATGTCATGCAAGTACCTGTATCATTGATTTATTGATTGATTGATACTTAGGCCTATACCGTGCGCAACGTGCTCCTTCCATATTTTTGTGACTCAAGTTGAGGCGGTATGGCCTCCTCAAAAAACGTACGGACTAAAACACGCCCGGTTGGTTGTGGCAAAGGCATAAAAATATCTAAACTCGAAGGTTGAGCGTCACGTCGTATCTGCATGCATATCAACAACCCCAAGAACAAAGACAAGATGGTTCCTTCTAGATGGATGATCTAGAGACTGTGTCCTACCGTCATCGACCGACCAGGCGCACTGATCACTGCGTTGTGCTGGCCAGACCGGAACCGGAAGTATGGCCCCCTCAGCTAAGTTGGCGACTGCGGAGTCAGTCTATGGATGATCTATATTAGTAAGGATATTTCAAAAAGAATAATGCAGATCGTTCATCTAGAAAGAACCATCTGGTCTGGGAATATTTTGTCCTCGAGATTGTTGATATGCAGATCCGGCCTTGTATCTCTCAACACATGATACTTAAGCGTAAAGTGACTTCAAGACAATTGGTAGATTTTAACGGGTTCGCCGTCGGACAAGTTTTGAACTGTCAAGCTTTCGTCAGGAGTAGCTCTGATTTCTTCGGGACAAATATTATTCTAAAGACATGTGGGCCGTCACTTCCCACTGGTGACTCGCATGAGATCACCTCTTTGAGATTTTGGTGGATGGTGGTTCTGGAAAGAGTCTTTCTGTAGGCTGCCCCTTGCCAACAGATTCACATAAAAGTAGGTTGCCCCTAACCTCTAATGTGTTTTTCTTATGAGATGTTCGTGGCTCTGAAAAGAGTCTTCCTGAAGGCTGCCCCTTGCCAACAGTTATTTGCACAAAAGTAGGTTGCCCCTATACCTCTAATGTGTGTACAAATGATAGGTTGCCCTTTGCCTATTGAGTCTCCAACCGAACAGATTGATACCTAATCAAGAAGTGACTTCAAGAATTACATTTCTTCGTTACTGAAATATTATGAGTGTTATTTACAAACAAAACTATTTTTGATTATCCCAAGAACATCAAATACAAATTAATTGAGTGATAATGCGCATAACAAGTGGTGGCCTATTTCGTGCAAATATTTAATCTTCCGAAGTATCTGATAATATCTTCCAATATTATGAATTTGATTGCAAACTGTTGACACACACCCTCTCTGATCTTCAACTTCCGCAAACCATTCTGTAATTCAGGCCACCTGTTGACGCGGTTTGTGCTGAGTTGCAAAATTATTCTGCAACAAAATTCTCCTCCGGCTTACAAGTGCAAGTTCTGTTTATGCCTTACAAACATTTTTCTAAAACTCCTTAAGATGGCACAAAACAAGTTTGACAAACTTTTATCATCTTATTGTTTTGCAGTCAAAAGTTTCAATTTTAAAAGTACAAACTTGTAAAATCCAAGCATCACAATTCAAGCGCATCAAATATCGTTTTGTTAACGGTTTAACTTCTAAATTGCTTATGGCTCATTCTCCGATAAAGTGTGCAACTTTGCCGTTTTGGTGTCGCTCATGTTCGTGTTACTTGTTTAACGTTGTTAAGTATATTACAAATAATTTGAGTGGTCTAGTTGATACATAAGAGTCACATTAGTAACATGTGTGAAGCTAAACATTTTAGCATGCCAGGAAAGTAGATCACGATTAATCTGAAAATGC
>JXSR01S007724.1:3102-24702 GCA_000969725.1 Ophiothrix spiculata
AAAACGTCTCGCACGGCTGAATGTCACTTTTACTGCAAGGTTTTACCTACTTACACATATCAGAATATTACAATTTTTAGCGTACATATAGAATAGAGTCTTTAGTTTAAACATGTTACTTTACTAGTGATTTCAAGTCCATTATCAAGGTAAAAATGACGTCAATATACTACTTCGAAAAATTGACGCCTTTTTCGCCGAAACCTCATAATTTCATGATGTCCGAACAATTCGACTGTTTTCAAATTTTGACAGATTGTATAGGCTTGATACTTCTTATTGAATTACAAATAAGAAGTATCAAGCCTACAATCTGTCAAAATTTGAAAACAGTCGATCAATTCGACTGTTTTCAAATTTTGACAGATTGTAGGCTTGATACTTCTAATTGAATTACAAATAATATTTTATAAATATGTTGTGTTGATTTTGCATGATAATGTAACAAACCCGCGTTGTTTTGCCCGAAAAACCGGACGTGAATTACGACTCTGAGTTCGCCCTGTTTGAGCTGTGAATTGCCTGTTTTTGAGTCCCCGCAAGTGCAGTGGAAACTATTTATCTTTTCATGATTAAAAAATAGTTCGGATTCATATTTTCATTTGCAGATGGAGGTCATTTACCCTTAAGTAGAAAAAGACTAGGAATCTTCTTTTGTAAAGAAAAGCTAATAAGATGAAACGTGTTCAAAGAATTCTCCATAACTTGAATTTTGTGCTTAGTAAATAATATTATTTAAGGGGTGGGGGGCAACAAGATCTCAGCTGGAAATTGTCAACGATGAAATTTAGCACTTTCCCAAAACGTCGGTCAAGGCATGCTGCACACCAATACGTAGGGTATGACCCATAGTCCCTAGGTTTTGAAAACGTGTTTCGTTTTACTCTGGTTGCTATGGTAACCAAGCAGAGGTTCTGATTAGCTAAACAGCAGAACAAATGTAACTCAAAAACTATATACCGCATAGTAACCATCTTTGGGGTATGAGTGTATATGGATAATACGCACATAATGAAGCCGGATTTTTCGATTTGTTGCCTAGGCAGTCAGTAGCCGTCCAATCAGGACATTTTGCAGCATAATTTAAAGTTTATGATATATCAAAAATACGACTTCATAATTGTATAGCTACATATAAGCTACATGGGAGGACGGGTTGGCGTAGCGTTTCTGAACTCGCCTTTCACCGCTGCGGCCCGGGTTCGATTCCCGGTCGGACCTAGGTTGTACGTGAATTTGGTTGTCGATCCATACTCGTCCTCGCAGGTTTCCTCCGAGCACTTCGGTTTCCTCCTGCATCTAAAATCGAAAATTCTTTCCATTATTCTGTCTATCACACCGGAGGCGTCCCTTGAATTTAATGCATATGCACTATTGGGATTAGCCTGGCTTTCAGCCGAATGTTATAAATAAATAAATAAATAAATATAAGCTTAACAGCTGTGCCAAATTTCATGTCTATACAATCTTTTGTTTCTGAGTTATGGTTGTTCCCGTAATGCAACTTTGCGCATTTTCCCATTTTGAGATGTCAACGAAAACATTTTTAAAATAAGAATTGGTAAAACAATAATTTGAAAATGAAGTGTATAAGTAGCAATTGGATTATCAAAGATAATAAATTAACACACATTTTAAGCCCATTTCGGTTAAAATTTAAATTAGCGGAGTTACAGATTGTTAAAAAATAGACTGCTTACATAGAGCTGGGTGAGATACAATAAAGACATATATATTTATAAGAAATCTACTAATCCTGTTAATTGCATGATTAAATATTGCACAAATGTGTATCTAAAAGACATAATTGTTGGTCAACATGGTCAAATGAACCAAAAGCACATGAAATGGACAAACAAAATAAGGGCAAAATCATAGTTTTACTTTCCATTTTTCCTTCTGGAAATGTAAAACAAACAAAATGTTTTGTTATGATATTTACAAAGTCTTGAAACCATGATCCGTATTTAAAATAATCTGGAAAATCAAATACTGAGTTGACAAAGACATGAAATTGTACATTATCAAAGGCATTTAAATCGCATTGGAATAAAGGAAAAAGAGGTGTAGTTATAAAATTGCTCATATCTAGCTTATTTTTCACCAGCCGATTTTTATAATTTTATCTGCATTTGAAAAAAATTAAATTTGCTTTATTAAAACAACAACAAATTTATGATTTGGTGCTTAAATCAAGGTCAAGATTATCTTTAATCCGTGCACATTTTTTTTTATTCACGTAGTACATATAAGACTCTCTGCCCGGGATGGTACAATTTGTGACCCCACTTCCGTGACCCCACTTGTGTGACCCCACTTTATTCTTGCCAAGTGTCCACCAATATCACAAAACTTATATTTTTACGCATTTTTAAAATCATCCGAGGTCATTAAGGGGGTCTTAAGGGTGTGGAAAGGGGTCAAAGGTCAATCTTTCACCCCTTTCGACCGACCCCCTTATGACACCCTTAATAATCTCAGATGGGTTTAAAATGTGTTTATGTTGCTCGGGATGTCCTAAAGTACATCCATATCAAATTTCAGGTCAATCGGAGCATTTTCAGAATTTGACGTTTGACCCCTTTTGACCCCCTTAAGACCCCTTAATGACCTCGGATGATTTTAAAAATAAGTAAAAATATATGTTTTGTGATATTGGTGGACAATTGGCAAGAATAAAGTGGGGTCACACAAGTGGGGTCACGTGTGGGGATGGGGGGGGGGGGAGTGGGTGTAACTCCGTAATTCTAATAATGTAGTTTTTAGTCTTTTATACATAGCAGATATCCATTTCAAACATGGTATTTAGGTAAAACCAATAATTTTCTACAATGTTTAGCCAAAAATTGCATGAACATGATGAAAATCGGATATTCCTACAATTTTTTAGAACATTTTGATTTTTGCCTGTATTTTCCGTACAAATGCCGATTTTTCACATGTTGGTAATTGTGACGTCACTGTGACGTCATACATTTACAGATGACCTTGATTTTGATATCAATATAAAGAGGGCACGATTACCTATCCATTGGTACAACATACGGGGGTCAGGGGGACTCGCTATAAAAAAAAAATAGGGGGGATAACAACCCCCCTCCGTATAATATGTTTATGAAAATCGCTCCGTATAACAAGGGTTAAAGGTCCACTCTCAGTGGAATTCATATGTGATGGCTCATCCCGAAAGGGTGACTTTGGAGATGATATCAATTTTGATTTTATCATTTCATCTGTAACAGCATTTTCTAAGCTTTAAAACTACACCTTATTTGTTGAAATTGATCAATGCGATCAAATTTTACAACAGAAAATATGTCGGAAATTCTTATTTTTTTATTTTTGCTGCCTATTTTCATCAGTTTCTTGAAAAGTGTTCTGTCGCAAAGTCCCCCTTTTCGGGGTGAGTCATTACACATAAGTGACGGGAGTGAGTGGCCACGAGCTCAGAGATATAATTTTGAGAAATAATTTTCTATAAAAATTCCACATTTTTATCATCTTTCTAGAGGATTTGAACGATGAAAATTTTTATGTTTTAAGGGAAATTGAGGTACTAGCTGGTCAATATGATGAATTTTGAAGCCCAATTATTAAATTATGGCATTAATTAAGAATTTCAAAACAATTTTCAATTTTTCATCACCGGTAAAATCAGACAAACTGTATCACTTTGGTTGGCCTAGAAAAGAAAATAACGCACTTTTCAATGACCTGCTGGTTGACTGTATCTTGATATAACCGCGGCACCATGAACATGATTAATGTACATCCAATCGTACATGCCCTATTTAATTAATGTTACGATGTCCAATCCATTATCTATAATTTGTACACTAACACCAGGAGTTTTCAAGGTTAAACTTGGCTTTTATGCCGTGAATTGAAAAGGGTGGCCAAGATAAGTTTAAAAAGGGGGTTGAAAAAGATGAGACTTGAAAAACTGGTTCCTTTCGGGAATTATGTTTTTATTTTTAAAAAATATTATAAAAGTATATAATAAAAGACACTTCCATACTAAGTTGCATTGCAATCGAAGATATTCTTGAGGTGAAAATTCCAGATCAAAATCTCAATTATCGCTCCAGTTTCTCAATCCTTTGGTCAATTTTGCAACAAAAATAAATGCTTGGAAATACTCTTATTAACATGTATTTGGGGTCAATTTGCGAATCAAACAACGAGAAGGACCCACTTTTGCCCAATATATGATATGAAAACGAAATCGACAACGTGTGCAACGTACGATGCATGCACCAATCACAGTTAAGTGTGGCATTAGAATACACACGTACATCGTTCTTACGAAAACGTGCGTGATGTACAACCTCCCTACGTTTGCCACGTCCTCTCTACGTTTTTAGAAAAAAGGTAGAGAGCGTGGCCTCTCCAAAAAAACAACAACATACGAACAAAAACAAACAAACAAACGCTCGACGGGTTGTGACTGTGACCAGCGCTTTACAGATTTATAATTTGTGAAAATATAGCATGTGGCAGCTATAAATAATTGGATTAAGTAAGGTTTGGAAAAATACTCTTCCATTATTACCAGAATCCGATTTTCATGGCCACAGGCTTCTGAAATGGGTCAGGTGTTTACCAGAGTTTATTTGGTGTAGAGCAGGAAGACAAACATCCATCATGGTGTCTTAGTACTCAGTGATACAGCAAACAATAACGGGAAAATCGTCATACCACAGGAATAAAAGAAATTTTTATTTTATTAAAAATTGGCTGAGACGTTTTGGATTGTTGCGGGCTTTGGAATAAAAAAAAATGTATTCTTCTGCTATAATCCGTTATCAATCAATTGATATTAGGCCTGCTTTACGTAATTTTGGCAAGGGTTTTCTTTAACATTTTTTGAATATATCCAAATATTCTATTATCATAAGCACATTTTAAGTATTCTCGATACATTACTGAACATTATTTCTGTCAAAGTGAATGTTGCCATTTGTGAACGTATGCTTCCATTCGTCTGTGATTGAACTGTGTTTATCAAAATAAACAATGGGCCCGTATTCCAGAAAGATATTTACATTTTTTAATTCTCGTCAAATTACAGCACGGCTCATTGAACTGTTTCCCTTGAAAGCTGTGACGGTGCGTATCATTCCGGGACAGTTGATGTTCAGTAGTTCGTAGTTTAGCTAAACATCTTTCTGGAAAATGGGCCATATAATAAATTAAACACATAGAACTGCCATTTCCCAATTTGACACCCTATAGCAGATTCTTGTTGATATTCAAACAGCTTAATTTGAAGCTTCTCTACTCTTTGCTCATATAGGAGGATTGACACAAATTCTCTTAACACTTAAGTGGTCAAGGGGGGGTTCATATGGCCCCAACATTTGGTTTTTGCGCGTCAGCGCAAAAACGCGAAGTAATTTTTCATCGTTCTTCTATGTATTTGTCTAACTTTACCATACGCTTCACTTGGTGGCAGAAAAATTTAAATCGACCCACCCCTTCCCATGCTAATTAGCATTTAATAAATACATTTTCGAGGGCGCTCTTCAAATTTGTTTTGCCCTTAAAATCCTAACCGAACAACTTTTTTGAAATTTTATTTCAGGAATGTATATTTTGTACCTACATACTGCAAATATGAGCCAAATTTTATTGAAAAAATCCGTTGGGAAATGAGTTTTGACGGGAAAATTTTCATGCGACACGACAATTTGTTTTTTGGCCGCCATTTTGAAACGGTTTGTCTGATTTTCGAATCGTTTTCTTTGTTTTAGTTTTAGTGCTTTTGAAGTGTTTTACCTGTACCAGAGTTTCAACATAAGATCCTTTCGCGGTGTTGGATCCATATGGACCCCCTCCCCCACCCATATGGACCCACAGACCAGGAAACAATATTCGGTAATTAAAGGTAGATGAAAACGTCAATCATTATAAAACATGGTGTTATATCGTCAAATCTACAATATTGTACAGGACGGGTTTTTTAAATATAGGTTATCAGAAAACGCCTAGGAACTCATCTCTCGGTTAGAAATGCAATTGTTTATCGATATGAACCCAGATTCATCATTTTCACCATGTCATTTATTCTGTAGTATGTTTTTTAAGCGTAAAGAGCGTACGTATTTGATCAAATTTCTGATTGTAAATCGTTTTGTAGTGGGTGAACTACATCCGTGGGAAACCTAAACTACTACTAATTGATATTAGAAATGTAAAAGGAATTTTTTAGTTTTTAGCAAACGACATTCATAGAATATAAGCCTGTTTGCCTAAACAACTGATATTATAAGGCTACTAATCATAAAATAATATTTAATGTTGAAGCACATGTTTACGTCTGGAGAAATTGAAGCTATTTCGTATTTATTTCAATTCCCAGTAAAAAAGTCAATGTTGCAATCAGACAAAAAACAACAATGCAGCAATATAAATCTTACAGTAAATAAAATAACGCAAATTAAGTCTTAGGAGTCTAAGGAATAAACCAGTTAGGTCAACGTAATTATTGTTTCCTTTGTTTGCAAAAACCCTGAAATATGATTTTACAGACAACAACATATTTGCTGATATTCTGAGTGTAAGTCATGGTTTGAAGTCGAAAGAAACTCATTAACATGAACATTGGTGGTTAGTGCCAACATTTATTCCCTAATTTGTTACATTTAACATCGAAACATTATTCATATAGCAGTAAGTTACTTTAATTTATAGTGAAAAACATCTCTACATATTGATCCAATTTTCTTCATGATTCAATTATACTTATAAAATGTAGCTACGGGGTTTCAAGTTACCGCCATTTGCCGATTCTGAAACAAATATCATTAACCTTAATATTCTTTCATGATTGTGTCGACAGCAGAAAATTGAACCTGGAGCATAAACGAGTGATAAATGTGTTTTGACGAAATTTGAGAAAAACATTGGATTTGACATTTACTGCAAACTATATTACAGCTAAACAAATTGTTTTGACAACATATAGTCTTTATGTAGTTGTATGTGTTTATGTAAAGCAACGTTATGCTCAATTCTTTGCATGGTATCCCAATTTAAATGCACACTTATTTGTTCTTTTTTGTTTTCAGAAATGCCGATTAAGGAGTCATCATACTGGAAAAATGTATTAAACAAATGATGACAGTTGAAAACAAACGACGAACATTTCCACTTATGTTTTCAAATAAAAGCTTCCATTAGTTTTAAATATCTAAATTGGTTTAAGGGATACACGTACTGTAGGATTGTACAAAAACAATAGATGTTACATATACTGCACAAAATTGATCAAAATATTTTGACAATATCGAATTCTTATAATACTCTTTTTATTTGTTTCTAACAAATTCTGTTTCAATAAGGCAATATTATGCTTAATTCTTCATACGACTTGCATAGTATTAAGGCTATATGACATCGTCCATTCAGAAAAATACGAATCAGAATAATAATGATTTTTTTAACCTTAAAAAGAGAAAAAAAGTATCCACTACTTGAACTGTGGCTTCTGGCATGGGAACAACTAATGAACCATCCGAGCAGCCTTTATAGTTAATAGTTAAATAGTTAAATATAAAACAAATACATTTTTGTTTCATTTAAAAATGGTCTTGATGGAAAGTTCAATTTACACGTAAATTATACATGTATGAATGCTCATATTAGACTGATACAAAGGAATCTAGATATTAGAAATAGGAGATACAGAGCTCAAACGGGGAGATCGCGGAGTCGTGCTCGGCCGTTATTGCCATGCAAAACAGTTTATTACTTTATCAGTTAAAATCAACACCATATATCTATACAATATCATTCTTTTTTAAATTCAAGAAGAAGTATATATCAAACCTACGATCTGTCAGAACTTGAACAAAATCAGATTGTCTTAACATTATGAAATGATGAGGTGCCAAGGCGTCATCTGTTTTGAATAAAGCTGAATTCATACTCAAAACAATATGCGTTGCGTTTTCTATAATTGTCACCGCAAACGGCGCCGCAAATGAAACCACACTCAAAACGGAAATGGACTGCGGCAGCCGACAACATGAAAACGAAATGCCGCATTCGGTTTAGCGTTTTGATATCGATTGATCGGAAATCCTCAAATCTAGTACTGCACATGCTCGGTGCGTCGTACGTTTGCGTCAAGTATGAATTCAGCTTTAATCTTTTGACGACATTTTGAACTTGTTTATGGAAGTAAAATCACTAGTGAAGGTTTAAGTATGATTAAGAGACTCCAATTGTTATAATTATACGCCACAAAGGTGATATTCTAACATGTGTAAATGGGTAAAAATTTACAGTGCACATAACATTCATCCGTCTCACTCGAGAAAAAGGACTGTCCCCTTATTCAGTCCGATACAACTGCCCATTTAGGAAAGGTTACCTGATACTTCAGCACCTTTCACAATCTGGTAAGCAAAATACCAAGAATGCACTTTGAAGCCTATTGCATTTTTAAATCTCTTAGCTGTGAACCAAACGACTCATTGGTTGGTATAGATTTTTGGTACACAGCAGCATAGTCATATTTTGACTAGGGGGACAGTATTAAAAATAATATAATCGTTTTTAACAGTTTTTTAAATTCAAATTTAAACATAAAAAACAAGAGATTTGCTGAAATGAATAGTAAACACGGTAAACAAGATCTAATATCAAAGGATATTTCAAATTACAAAATATAACATTTTTAATGGTACATTACATTGCGGGCATTCATGCTTTCTTAAATGGGTAGATGGACCGGACTGTTCTTATTTCGTTCTTATTTGGTTCTCAGAAATGGCGACATGATAAAATTAGCATTTACAGATATTTAATATTGTAGATAAAAAGTGTTAAAGTAAAAAGAAAGACAGAACATTATCAAAATATTGACAAAGATAAACACCACCATTGCTGATGTTGGCAGCGATGTCAGTGAAATAATTATTCTAAGATTAAACGGTTAAATCAATAAAAAAAAGTCGGCTACATGAACACTTAGTTTGTTCATGACCACACTTAAATCATTGAGAGAAATGCAGTGCTTGAACGCACAGTTTTATTTAAGTACACTTGGGTAACATCGATCACGATATTTTGAAGTGATTTAGAACAATATGAAATTGAAAATGCCTGGGCTTAGATAACACAATCTCTGAATATGAAAAAGAAGAATGATTTGAACATTAGCTACAAGGTGTATCAACGTTCTATGTACCCAGATCTTATATACTTTTGGAATATTTTTCAGAATGATGGGAATACATTTTTTTGGGTCAAAATGCGCGTGTTTGAGCAGTGAATTGATTAAGCCCTCCTGACAGATACCACCGTAATTATATATTTTTTTCTGCTGCATAACTGCATAAAAATGCAAAAACAACTGACCCTGGGCATTTTAGCAACTATATGAATAAATTTCAGTAATTCTGATGAAAAAAAAATTTGGAGGATACTCCAACAGATGGGGGTAAGATAAGCTCTCACAGGTCAGGTTTGGGAAGGGTTTGTATGGTTGTCACTACGAATACTTTTAATTTGCCATGTTGATAAATATCAAAATGCACTTGAGCTTAAACTTACAAAAATATAAAAAGTGTTATTTAATTCTGTAAAAGCAAAAAACGCCCAAAAAGTTTTATTTAATTCTGTAAAAGCAAAAATCACCCATGAAACTCTTTAATTTATAACTTTTATAGCAAAATTTGAATTTTTCACATTTTTCTCCAAAGCAATCGCAATTTTCAGATTTATGACGACATAAATACGTAACACCTTGATTGATTGTAATCAATTTGTCATGAATGGATATATTAGACTCTTAGCTATACTATGGTACTAAACAAGCGCACTTTTGGTTTTCAATATCGAAGTTTGGTATTTGTATAAAACTGTAAATATCCAACATATGACTATAACTCTTGGAAACATGGTTCCATTGCCTTCAAACTTTCAGATAAGAAAGCTGAGATATTCTACAACTCTCTAGTACCAAAACTTTAAAATTGTTAAACTCTTTCTATTTTAATTTTTTTTTGATGAAAATAAAACACATCTGCGTACAAAGAATTTTGATACAGCCAGTATACAATAAATTTGAATTGTCATTCTTCACGCAGTGAAAAAAGAAATAACCAATCCTGTATCTTATTATGGCCATTAAATATTTGAGGGAAATGTCATTAAACTAATTAACTTTAAGGTTGATATATCAATGCAATAAAATCCGTGTAAATTTATTAAAGTTGTAAAGGTATAAGAGTTTATCAAAATATCAGATTCTTGCTTGAGGCAAATTTTGTTTCAGTTACTGAAAAGACAAGGTTTGTGATAATAATCCGATATGAGATTAATGTTCTTTTAGATGGATTTTCACTTAAGGCGTTTGCATATAATCTTCTTTTTACAACATTTAACTTGAAATTCAAGTTGAATGTTAAGGGCGATTCCTAAGCACTCTAGTTATCAGGGAAACAACCTTGATGTTCGTTGTTTAATGAAGCTTACCTTAGTTTAGCTATTAGAGGGACTATTGCATTTACTATTATCTCATTTCCTCCGATTCGTAGACTGACATTTTGGTTTATTACTGACATAGAAGTGTCTAATGACTATCTAACGAATAGCTTTTTACGATAGCAAATAACAAACAAGATACTTAGAACGGATCCTCGCTGAACGATTTCCGACTTAGGTAACTGTCTTAATGTACACTTATTAATTTGAACGTGTTTAGAATAAGGTAGAAACGTTTTACTCTATCCTTTTTTTTTTTAAATATAAGAGTATGTTTCAATATTCAAATTCAGATTTAAATTGAATAAAAGAAGCTCTGAAACCCCTACTAATTACTTGATAGAGTCTCACCACAATTGTTCACCTAGGGCACCAAAGGCTATAGTGAAAATAAAAGTGTTAAGTGCTTTTAAATCAGGATTAGACACGAAATTCTGGAAGATAATATATTTTAAGCAGAATGGGCACAGTCTTACTCACGGTTTTGATTTTGTAGTTGTTGTTTTACCAACTTAAAGCAGAGGGTTGGTTCGCTGGTTTTAAGTTGCTACCGTGTCCGTAAATGCCTGATCCTCAATGAAACATCTGATCATCCACTCAATAAATGGAACTGCCATCAAGGAAGTAGACGACTTTAAATAACTTGGGTCATGTGCACGTACTTGATAGTAAAAATGACTTCTTGACAAGAAAGGGACACGCATGGATTTACTGTAACAAGCTTGATGTCATTGTACGGGGCAGAAACACGGACTTTGAAGAAAGAGTTTTAAGATCGCTTAGATGGCACCTACACCAGGCTACCAATGCGTGTCCAAAATATGTCCTGGAAACAACATCCAACTAAGCATCAGATTTGTGGTGATATACCCCAATCTCTACAACCATGGGACAGAGAAAAGCCTAGTTTGATGGTCACTGTTTTCGAGTCATTGATCAAACCATATCGGATCTTCTTCCTCGGAGAGGCGACTACCATGTCCAAGCAGAGACTGTTACAGTAGACCTTAAACGTATCCTGATACCATATGTAGGGATACTGGCTTGAACTTCAATGAACTTAGAAGTGCTATATGTAATAAAGATTGTTGGTAAAGATGTGTGTCATGGATCTCGACGGAAGATGATGATGAAGTGAACAAAATAAATCATTGCCGTAAGATTCAACCTTGCTCACAGTCAATTAGTCAGGTGTTCTGATAATAAACAAAACAAACATAGAATAATTGCACCATAAAATATTTGAATATTGTATATAATGGATAAAACAAAATCGTTTAAACGGAATCGAGTTTTGTTATATGGGTCAATGCCTGAAGGAAAATAATTCATCTTATATTTCGTATACAAAGATTTTCTAGTATTAGACTATTCACAATTGCTATACTGGTTACTTCAAAACCAAAGGAAAGTTCATATCTGGGTACAATTCTAGGTCGATTTATTTTGCATCAGTTATTCGTACAGTAACTCAATCAATCATTTTAAACTTAAGTCCTTTGAAATTTCATTCTGGAAAAATTAGCCACAACAAAAATTGCATATAATTATGTCTCTGCAGGAGAAGTGTATATTCTTGGATTTAACACAGGTGCGCCTGATCGCAGTTTGTGTTCTAGCCTTTACTATCTTGAAACAAACCCGGTAGATTGCTAATCTACCAATTGAATTCGCCAGAATAAGAACATCCCAACTCCAATAGCTCCCTTCTGTTAAGTTCTGTAAAATATAAATGCATACAAATCTCTGAAAATGCTACCTTGAAACAAACCCGGTAGATTGCTAATCTACAAATTATATTTAATTGGCTTCTAGTTATAATGTTTGCAAATAATTTGAAAGGAGACGCAAGGAGAATAGAAAATGTATCTGATCCGTGTAATAACCAAAAGCTTTCCTAATAGTATATAAGTTTCGCTTAATCACAAAATATAAAGAACGTCATTGAGCTTGCATTTCATCAACAAAGAATGACATTTGTGACCACCAAGCTCAAACCAGCTGTAAAGTTGGCGCGTGGTCAATTTCACTTTTTAACATTTTTTACAAAGTACATTTCGTAAGGTTTAAAATGACAGTCAAAGTTTGTCATCAAGTAAAAGATGAAACCGAGATAAACGCATTCAAAACCAGTAATCTATTTACTTTTCTGTTGATAATCCAATTAAGATGTGGATTTTCTTTATTCTTAAGTTCAGTGTTTCAAAATAAAAATATTGTGAATCTGTAAAAAGTCAGTTTCACCAAAATTAGACCTTTGCATGTATTTTTACCTGCAGTTAAAAATGAAGTTTGTCGACTTAATGGCTGTAAGAAGCTGGAAAGTCAAATTTTATTTAGCTCAAAAAAAGGGGGAGGGGGAAAGACTGACAGATTTTGTTGTGAAAATCAATAATTGCCAGCCTGTAATAAATTGATCCACCTATTTTGTTTTGTATTGTTTAAGTATTTTCGAGTTGCTTTTCTTGATGATAGATATTGACTAATTTTAACAGCTGTGTACTGTTTCTCTTGGGATCTTTTTTTCTTTCTTTCTGGTAACACTTTAACCAGCTATAATTCCAAAATGCTTTGAGTTGTTTCCATCAAACTTGGACACAATAAAAGTGAGCGGAGGGAAATTATGTCACATGACCTCAAAAGGTCACGCAGGGGTCATAGGGGTCAACTTTTTGATTTTGCCTTAAAAAGTTTCAACTCAAACAGAAAACAAGCAATTGCGACGTGCTTTGGGCATATGAATTGTCTTTAGTCAAATTCGATTAAAAATCAATATCTGCCAAGTGCAAGGTGTTATAATTATTCTACTTACGCAGGTAGATCTGCAAAAATATACTGAACAAGTCTATGTGACCTTTGACCCCATAGGTCAACGGCCAAATTCTCAAAATGTTCCGATTGGCTTTAAATTAGATATGGATGTACTTAAAGACATCCTGAGCAACATAAACACATTTTAAAAATTATCCGAGGTCATAATACGGGGTCTAAAAGGTGTCAAAAAGGGGTCAAAGGTCAAATTCTCAAAATGCAAAATGTTCTGATTGACTTGAAATTTGATATGGCTATACTTTAGGACATCCTAAGCAACATACATTTTTAAAAATTACCCGAGGTCATTAAGGGGGTTTTAAGGGGGTCAAAAGTCAAATTCTCAAAATGATCAGATTGGCTTGATATTTGATATGGATGTTCTTTAGGACATCCCGAGCAACATTATTACATTTTTTAAAAAATAATCCGAGGTCATTAAGGGGGTCTTAAAGGGGTCAAATGTCAATTTCTCAAAATGCTCCGATTGGCGTAAAATTTGATATAGATGTACGTTAGGACATCCTGAGCAACATAAACACATTTTAAAAATTATCCGACGTCATTAAGGGGGTCTTAAGGGGGTCAAATGGGATCAAAGGTCAAATTCTCAAAATGCTCCGATTGGCTTGAAATTTGATATGGATGTACTTAGGAACATCCTGAGCAACATAACTACATTTTTTAAATTATCCGAGGTCATTAAGGGGTCTTAAAGGTGTCAAAAGGGGTTAAAGGTCAAAATTAATTCTCAAAATGCTCCGATTGGCTTGAAATTTGATATGGATCTACTTTAGGACATCCTGAGCATATTTTTAAAATTCATTTGATGTCAGATCACAGCAGCTGTGTTCAGATCTCTCCACAGCTCTAGTTATATCTGTTGATATTCACAAACAAAAATACAATTTTTATCATGAACAATACTGAAAATTGCTTGTTATAGCTCCTTTTAATCAATAAATTTTCGTATATCAAGATCTGCAGTATAAGTTATGCTAACGAGTGAATAAGTACGTCATCTGCACTCACTCTAAATCTTCTAAAACTGTGTTTTTGCCGGTATTTATTTTACAGTATATTTATCCTTGAAATGTAGAATTTTACTTTTTTACAGTATCAATAATTGTAAACACCAATTACATAAACTTGATAAAAAGCCATATCATAGTAATGACATTATTAAAAGTAAATGACAAATTATACTTGCACAAGGTGGTTCAAAAAATTTAGAACCCAAGTTCAAGGTCACTTTTCAGACAGAAATTGAGGACCCTAGAACCAGAAGGGGGTTAAGTCACATTTTAGAACAAACTGAGAAAATGGCACAAACATCATATCATTTGTGTTGTCTTGAATGGTACTGCTGTATCTCGCAGTGACTCTTACGCATGCTCTGATCATCAAATTACTACAAACTTGTACAGAATGAAGAAATAAGAATTCTGTAGCACGAAATTGACACAACTCAATTTTCAAGGTTTTTGACTTAACCCCTTTTAGTTCTAGGGTCCTCAATTGTACTTCAATTAATCGCAGTTTGTAAAGCCATCATTGGGGATATGATATTCTGATGCAATTTGCATCAATAGGTTTCAAGATACAGTTGTATAAATATTGCTTGTCCACGACAGCTTCTATCGGTTCTTCTCTATCTCTCGATTCTTGTCTTCTACCTGTTATGATTGATTTGCAATGCATTTGGTACCACACATGTTGCTCTACAAGTTGTACTACACAAGTTTACCTGATGGTAGACACTTCAGGTAATTTTTAAATTATGAATCAAATTGCTTCAAATGAATTTTAAATAAAAGCAGGTGATCTAAAGAATCCAAACCCGTTTGAATTTTTCAAATCCGACTTTCCGTTGCAAAGTTATGAAGGTTTTTGTATAATTAATTTAACTAATTTTGGAGACCGCAGGATAGGGGATAAATCTTTTAGTTTCTTTATTTTCGCCAAGCAAGGTCACGGCACCAATCCAGTTACACCTCTTGTCAATACACAGAGTAATTTGGTCAATATTTTAATTGTCTGAATGTATATTACACACACAACAGGTGTTATTTTGCAGCTTTTTGCGCCCACACATGCGCGGGATGTTTAAAGATGATTAGTTCCGCATGATAAAGAGCTGATCAAAATTGCTTTAGGCGGAAGAACAGGCGCAGAAATTACACCCAAACAGTCATTATTTTTGCCGCTTGTTGTTTATTTACATTTGATTTAACAGATATATTTAAAAAAAATCTTGAGTGTGCATGGATGTCCACATAACTTGTACACAACTGAAATTCTCTTTTCTTCACTTCCAAAAAAATTGGCAAACCTTTGTAAAATCAATAACTCTGCAACCACAAATCAGAATTTTTTAGTACAAATAAGTGGCTGTGCATGGACAAAATCATCTTCCTGATAACATATTAAAATGGTCTATCATATTGCGCGGAACTCAGAAAAACATCTGAAAACGCAGGTGAAAACGTATCTAGAAACACTTTATGTCAGTATCAAAACAAAACTATCAAGCCCACTTAAAGTCATGCCTGCTTGAATATGAACTATGCGTCAATGTATTTGTGTGTCAGCGGTGTGAAAAATCAACGTTCTCCTGCCAAGTAATGAAGTGATGTATACCCAAAATTGATTTGAATAATGTACCTGAACATAACTTTGGATGATGGTCCCAAATTGCAGTTATTTATTTCGACAGCAACATAATGGCGAGGTTCGAAGGCTTGGTTTTAGTGCTACAGCTCACATGATCGGTTTTTTTTAAAATTCGTTTATCAATTAACCAATCAAACAATCAATTTACAGTGTACTTGCATGTCATGACATGCATACCCTATGAAGAAGTCTATTCGTAAAGGGGACCAACGGCTCAACGTTGTGACTCCTTAAATTTAGATAAGAGTCAAATAAGGTCGTCTGATCTGGATACTGGACCCAAGTGACAAAATAATGGTATCAACACTACTGAACTATATTTAAATAACATTTAATTAAATTATAATCGTCACGAAGTATTTACAAAGTTGGAATAATTATGCTTGCACCTCATGGGTAATCTACTTCAATAATTGTTCATACATCAAAATATAATAATGATAACGTAATTGTTCAACAACATTGAACAACATCTTGAACACAATTGTATCAGCTGATCAACAACGCATGAAGATAACATAATATTACGGAGCTCCAAACGGAAAAGATTATCACCGGCTTAATTTAAATAATTGAGGCATACCAGAAATAAATAGGTAACAAACAACCTTGAACTAAAATTGACAGTTCATACTCCCCAAAGATGATAGATGATGGATCTGGTATTACGATGAAGAACCGGAATTGTGTTTTGATGTCAACTTGAAAGTACAAGATAGGTAACCCTCGTCAAAGCCGTGTTTGATCACGGTAGAATTTCGTGATGAATGCCCCAGCTGTAAATTGGTGATTGTAGCCCCAGCTAAAAATTGGTGAATTAGCCCCAGCTAAAAATTTATGAATTAGCCCCAGCTAAAAAGCCTACGGATATAATAAACAGATATCCGTATATACAAATAATAACCTGATCAAACATTACAAATTTAAATAGACAATTGAATTTTGGAACTTGATTGACATTCGAAAAGTTCATAGTCAACTTAAAAGTCCTTTTGGAAAATTTCATATACTTTTTATATTACAAGAATTTATCGGAACGTTGATTTACTTTTTCAACAATATTCAGATATACTTTACTTCAAATGAATAAGTTTTGATTACAAATGCCACGCCTAAACTTCGTGGAATCAAAGCATAAAGTAGTTCCGGTAATCATCTGATTACGTAATTTTAATTCTTTAAAAATGATCTGAATGAATTTATACTCGTTCAACGTTCTCAAAATATATTCGTTATCAAACAATTCACAGAATAAAAAGTACTTTAGATGATAATCTAAATGGATTAGATTTGCTGATTTCCAACAATTTTCCAAAACTTAAAAAATCAAAATTCTTCATTTATAAATCTCAAATTTAAAAAAAAAATCATTTACGATATTTTCCAAACTTAAATTTTGTATGGAATTTTTATCGTTTCCTCCTTATTGTTTACACATGATATTTGTACAACTATTAACACATGATTTAACTTAATCTGTCACATTTGAAATCTTACACATGAATAAATCATAATTGAATCTTTTCAAATGTTGGTTTCTGTGCTTAACTTTCCGTATCGATAAAATATCAAATATTTTATTTTGTTCCAATCTTAATTTCGTATTTCAAAATAATCAAAATAACTTTTGTCAAACAATTTAACCAAAATTGGAAAGTATCTTTTACAGTGTATTTCTGGCATAGAATTTTTGTTAAATTATATAATAATCATACACGTTTCACAAATTGAGGTTTTTCTGCATGAAACTTTCATAATATCTTAAATATACGACACTCACCATTTTCATGGCGTTGATGATCCTCTCACCGCATCGGTCAACTCATCTGATGCACCTTTGGATGACATGCACCTCGTGATACGGAAAACCTCCTATCTAAAAACTACAGCAGTTTAACTTGCTTAGCACGATTATAGGCAGGATTTTTCATTCCTGTTAAAATTGTCGCTTTTTGCAGCTCTGAAAAACCGGGCAATGAAACTTTCATTCCCGTCTAAATAGCTCGCAATTTTATGCGCCGTGTATACACAGGCAATGAATTCGGTATCAAAGCATTGATGTGCAGTGATGGACGACCCGACCCAATCAATGTCAGGAGATGGACTGCACTGCATGTAACGCAAGGCTGGGTCAGGTTGGTGATAAAATATCCTTGCGCTGCTTTCTCGCCATGGCAACATAACAGCATTTCAATATGAAAGAAAATTTCGCGCGAAAAACTTTTCAGCGAATCAAAACTCGTATATTAATGGAAATATGCAATTTCAACGTGACAAACGTCACTTCCGAACCACGGAGCAAGTAAAGTAAAGTGTCTTGCAAAGGAAACAAGGAGACGAAAATCGCCGCGCCCGGGGCTCGAACCCACAACCCCTGTATTACGAGACCCGTGCTCTAACCGCACGGCCACGCTCCCCTTTTACCTTTTATGGCCTCAGTTTGCTACTTTTCAACAGAAAAAGAACAGCAAGCGCATTTAAAGATGTCTGAAAAAATATGGTAAATCTCAATGATTTACAGTTGTCAAATTACAAAATAAAGAAACAACTTCTTGCATCAAAAAATGGAATACAAAATAAATGTCCAAACTCTTAAGGTCAGATTCGTTTAATCCGTTTGTGGTGCGGTGTAACAATTTATGATTTGTTATGATCCGTTTGCACCAATCGATCAACACGTCCAGCCCGTATGAGCAGTAAATGCCAGAAACCTCATTTGCGCTACAGGTAAAAATTCATGTCAAGGTTGTAATTTGCCGAAATTGATTTTTTTTGACAGATTCACAATTCTTGTGCTTACGACAAAATACCAGCAAAGTTTCATTTCAAGAAAATGATAGGAAATGTGAAATAAATCTGCATAGTTATAAGAAAATCAACAGAAAACATAGGGCTTACTGATCTTTGAACGCGTTTATCCCAGTAATACGTTTTACACCCTGACAACCTTTGACGGAACATAACTTGACTTCTCGAAATCGTATGAAGTTTATTAACGTGTCATTTTAATTCTTAAAGCATGGTCTTTGCAAATAATTAAAAAAAGAGAAAGAGGTGGCATTTACTGCTGGTTTGGGATGGACGGTAACATATGTTCAAATTTGAAACACCTATTTAAAGGTCAGATTCCTGTTATCCGTTTGCAATTGCGATGCCTTTTCATTACAATTACAAGTTGGGCATCTCATGCCATCGACTATTTTTGTCTGGGAACCTGCAGTATAGTAGGCTCAGGTGGTCAGAATATCAATGTATTGAGATGTCCAACTTGTAAAAGCAATGTAATGATAGGACGCCGTGGTGTGTATATGTGTTTGGGGGGGGGGGATTTTCTTGATATTACAATGAAACAATATAATCATTTTTTTTTGTTTTCTATATATGCCACACCTTCACCTAATAAAACCTATAAATTTTATCCATTTTGAACATATCTCTAGTTATTCTCGATTTTTATTAAACTCGGTGTTAAATTTTTATATGGGGATGCGTTTTTTTTCTGATCTAATAATTTCTACAAACACGATTTTTTTGGGGTAAAACTTTTAAAGTGGAAATTCTAATCTTTAGCATGTAATCGACATTCTGACCATGTTTAAAGTAGATTCTACATTGCATTTTTTAGATGCGAGGTTTTCAAATCCAAGATTTGTGTACTAATCTATGGAGAATTTTGAACAAAAACGCCATTTTAGAAGGAAAAAAATCCAATTTTTTTCTAGATTTTATCTAAAATCATTTTTTGGGTTATTTGACCCCACTTTTTAACTTATAAAAAAAATGAAAAAAACGTAATAGGAATCGAACACGGGACGCGCGTATTTATAGTCCGACATCTTTCCTCTTGACTACCGGACCGGACGTTCAACGATGAATGATTTTTCATCTGTGTTTACTTTAATATGTCAATGGACTCATCCAAGCGGGGCATTGATCATCTCTATTGTCCATTAGTCGTCTACTACGATAGATTCGCACACAAATCATTACAATTACAAGTTGGGCATCTCATGCCATCGACTATTTTTGTCTGGGAACCTGCAGTGTAGTGGTCAAAATATCAATGTATTGAGATGTCCAACCTGTAAAAGCAATTTTGCACTGTAAGGTACTGTAACATTTAAGTTTCAACCTAATACCATTCAGCTCCATTCAATCGTGTGCTTTAAATAATACCACTAAAAGAAAATGCCTTATAGTGCAAAACGCACCGCAATCGCATACGGAAAAAAGGAATCTGACGTTTAAATACGTATTGCAAATTTAAACATATGTAGGACATATGTATGAAGTCCGTGTTGATCGTTTAGTGCAAACTGAAAACAGATCATAATAAGTCATAAATCGTTACAGAAGGTTGGTATAAAATGCAATCTTAGAAAATCGTGTCGAAACTCTAATTGAAGGTAAGATATTTTGTCATTATTAATAAAAAAAGGAAATAACCATAAACTATGCAATTAAAGGAGAATGGACCAATTTTCTAAAATTTAGTTTTCAGTGTCATATGAAAAATCTAGAGTTTTAGGTTTTAAGTTGTCAGCTGAATCAGTCAAACCGTTTTGATTTTATGGGAAATTTCACGCCCATACGTTACTCTAAAAAATTAATTGCACATAATTCTCTTAAACGGAACAAAACTATGTTGTGCAATTTCATATGGGTAATGAGAAAATATCAGCAATACGGTTTTTGAGTAGCAAAATCTCATAACTTTGAGGAAAACATCGAGCAATCGTATAATGATATACTAATGTCTTTGTATTTGGTCTAGGATTGTTTCTGTTTAGTAGAAATTTAAAAAAAAATCTATTTTTGTTTTTGCCTCAGCAACATAGTAGTTTGGTAATTTCTATGGATATGATTTTAAAATAGATCAAGAAAGCTTATCAATTTTGCTATACCTATGACTACCTTAAACATCTGATATTATTTTTGCTTCAGTAATATACAACACTTGCCGTTTGTTAATCTCGATGGACAATTTCTGAAATAGAACAAGAAAGCTTCCCTAAACTTTCTATACATGTGCTTCTGATTTTGTGTTTTTAATAAACAAAATTATATCGAATAATATTGGAATTTGGGTTTGCATGAAATTGAAAATTCGATTTATTACCCCGAGTCAAGGAAATCATATTTAAAAGATCGATATGTCTGTACAATATTCAAACAAGAAAGTTAACATTAAAAAATCTGAATAACATCTTTAACAAGAAAATTGCAATAACTTTTATTTAACAGTGATTTTATTTCATCAGAACCAAATTGAGTCAAATTGAGAAATTTACATCCGTATCATGAATATAGCCTGTGGTTACATATCCATATAACTTGATGGGAATAAAAACAGTGATCGCATCTGACAAACTAAACCTACATCTTATATAATTTATTTTTGCTTCCTATGAAATATACAATTTACGTTGCCTTATTTTATCAAAGAAATAACCGAATACGAGATGCACATTATAAGGAGAGGACTATGAGTTTACTTGTTTCCTTGCCTATTACCAGTTTCGTTGTCCAACCTTGGGCGTCTTTTGACTAAAAGATATCAGTTTTGTCCAAAACGCTGAAACGACAATATTTCTGTAACAACACACAATATTCAGTTTCAAA
>JXSR01S007725.1:2759-13577 GCA_000969725.1 Ophiothrix spiculata
TGAATCCATTATGAGGGGCTAATACACGGAATTAATGCACAGCACAGAAATCCGCATCTACAGAACGTTCAAATGTAGGTTAATGATTTTTTTTAATATATTAACTCCCTCCTCATTAGTGATATGATAGAAAGAATTATTATTAGTTTGAATCTGCAACGTATATATGATTCACATTTTTGCAATAATTCGTAAATTCAAAACTAATGTTCTATACTAAGCTAACTGCTTGCAGAAGTCATGTGAAATAAAAGAAACAGATCAGAAATTGTACACTCAAATATTGTAAATCTTTTGATTACATCAATTATATCATTGTCAGATCCTGCTGTTTTACAAATACAACATTCAAGTGTCACAGCTAGAAAATGAAAACTTTTAAAGATTTTCCTGGGAAATATTGCATGTAAACTTAACAATGGTCTTCCATATCCAACACTGACATGCAAGTAAGCACCTACATAAAAATACGATATTGAATGCATAATTTGGCAACACCCACTTTAAAAAAAAATAACAGTGTGGACTCCCAACTGATCAAATCATTTGGTACATACCAAGTTTACAAAATTAAAATGGATCCAATTTTAGTGCGAGACATTGATTTCAGAACCACCACAAGGAATGTTCCTGCTTCAAGGCTGAATCACATAATAAACTTCTGTTATGTATTTATCTTAATGTTGTAATTCACCAATGAATCAGCAGATATTCTGTCAGAACCAAGGAATTTATAAAGGGGAACCGATACTCTCCGCCATTTTGATTTCACCACCGTGTAAATCCTATGGGACGGCAGCCATCTTGGATTGTCGCTCATGGAGGTTGAGTTATTGTACCTCGAGCATTTTACAGCTCTGCGTGTCTCACTTCCGAGAGTCTTCGCAACGGATTAGCGGGAAAATTGGCGTATTTTGATCAGAGCAAGTCGCAATATACGCTACTTAAACGCAGACACGGTTTGCGCGTGAAACAAAATGCACACGCTGTATATGCGTCAAGTGAAGATTTACGTGATCTGCTTGGATATCGGGCCAAACATCCGAAGGTACAATAACTCTGCTCCATGAGTGACACAAGATGGCGGAGAAAACTGGTTCCCCTATTAAAATTCCTTGGTCAGAACATACGAAAGGAACTCTACATGCTACCATTTATAATGGACGTTATGCTTCTAAAAATAGATTGTGTTTATCTGCAGATTGGTCATAAAAAGAGGGACATTACTTTGCCCTGGTCTTGAAAAACTTCTCATCAGTTAGAGCACAGACATTTCATGCTTATTATTATTGGTCAATAAATAGCATTGTAGAAAAAATAAATGGTATACATGTGACATAGGTAAATGTATAATCTTCTTTTACACATATTTCAGAAGCAATTGGGCAAATGTACATCTTGGTAATGATCATATACCAAAATATTGAAAAAAGAACTGTGGCACTGTAACAAAATGCACACGCTGTATATGCGTCAAGTGAAGATTTACGCGATAAGATAATGCATTTTAAAGCTTTAACTAAATGTTTTCCGACTTTCAGGGCCAAACAAATAGTGTTGTGTTGCCCTTTTCCAACAGATCATAAATCCAGCAAAAATTTGGTAGGTTTTTTCTTTTCTACATTTGTCCTTTCTAGCACAGAAACTCATAATAAATGTGTAAAATTAACAAATTGTTAGTGTCACATAAGATTTAACCGAAAAATGATCTTGCTATGCCGTCATATGTCTCTTATCACCGATTTTAAAAGTCCAAATCTCCTTCGGGGAAAATGAAAAAAACAATTAAAAAAAAACACAATCTCGACCAACCGACCTGATTTTACAAAAAAATGCCCAAAAGGGCAACACAACAATATATTGTTATGGCCCAATAGACTTATTTGCACCATCAAGGACAGAGTAAACCCTCCATTCAACAAATAAATAGTTTATTGGGCAATACTTGATATGATATTGCTGTTACAATAAGACAAAATGTGACCCGCCATATCGAAAGGTACCTTAAAGGTCCCAAAATCAAAATGTGGTCTCATCTGAAAGCTGGGATTTCAAGCTTTAAAATAACACCTTGCTTTGGGTTATTAGATGTTCGTTTGCGAAGTTACATCCAAATTGGTGAAAGGCATCGGGCCGATTCGGAAAACTAGTAGTTCTGAGAAAATTAAGTTTAAGGTTTTTGTATTACGAAAATTTGAATGGAGGGAGGATTTTTATCTTGGATTTTAACACATTTTTCTTATGTTTTTGGAGGTTGGAACCTGATTAATAGGATAGAATATACTTCAAAGGTAACATTTCTGATGAAATTAGAAATTCAACCTTGGACGTGATTTTTGACTATGCTCAGCCTTAATGGCCCGTATCACATAATTTACTATGCCGACCTTACCTTACGATATGACGGGGCACATATTACTATTACAAAAAGACAAAATATGATCACAAAGAAATGAACTGTTAGCATGGATCTGATCGTCAACCCAGGCGTGTGGCAATTGCAAGATTCTGAGCAGTTTCAGCTATAGGCAGTTTGATTGGATCAGGTACACATTTTCAGTCTGTGTTGTCAGTTTACATGTTTCTTTGCCAATCACACCATGCATGTATTTATATCAGAGTATGGCTGATATGTGAAGTGAAATGCACACCCCGTGTATGCGTCCAGTTGAGATTACAAATCTGTCTAGCTATTGACATTTGATCAGTATACATTTAAGATAATCATATTTAGCACTTCACATACAGAATTATTTGAACAGGGATATTACAAACTCACATACATGCTTTTAAGCATACGAAATACAACACTTTGATTTATTAACAATACTTTCTAAATAAAACAATTCAAAAAAAAAAAGATAAACTTATTCATATCCAGGGGCCTATTTCACTAACGTCTAAATCCATCGCAAATGCCAAACTTCATTGAAAAAGCGAGAGATCATCATAAATTTGCGATGGATTTCCCGAAACCAATTTCACTTAGATTTGCGATGAAAAAATCATCTTGCGAGTGCTTATGAGCATCCGCAAAGAAAACATCTCAAATGGAAGTCATCGAAAATTCTTGATGTCACATGATTTTATTTCCCGCCATATTTCGGGTACATTGAGATAAAAGTGAAAAGATGTTAGTGAAATGGAAAAGTCATCGCAAACGATAATTGCCATGGCTTCTAATTTGAGAGAGTGTCTGCAATCATCGCAAAAAATAATGTTAGTGAAATGGGCCCCTGATCTATACATTTGAGAGCAAAGCAAACATTAATATCTATTTTTAGGGGTAGAGGGGATTGTTTTTATTTAACTGAATTATTGAAAATAATTCTGAATAAATCAAATCAATTCTGAACTTTTCTCTCGCTTACCATAGAAACTCACTTTATGGCACATCATGTTTATCTCCAAAACATTCTTCACCACATTACCGACTGATCTGATTCACTGAACAGAATATGAAGTTACATTCACTGTTAATCAGCAGTAAGAAAAATTTGAAGACAATATTCAACTGTCTCCCCGCATGAATTTAAAGAAAACAAAGCTCTTAAACACATCACAAATGCAATGCCCTATTAAATTTAAACAAAATGAAATAAAGTGGTTGAATGCATGTCATACTATACTCACTAAGAACAAAGCATTTGCAAAGAGCATGTACTTTAGCTGGTCAATCATTAGGCCAAAAATAAAAAATATGTTTGTTTGGCCATAAATGCCCTTTCAGAGGAAGGGTCGGGAAAACTTTTTTAATATTTATTTTTAATTTTTCTCTGGCACAAAGCTGTACAAATGTATGAAACAGAGCCAAAATATGGGTTGAATAGTGAATATTGATGATTTAATGATTTTCCAACACCATAATAAATGTTTTAAAATGATGAAGAACATCAAAGGAACAATTTAAAATACTTATTTGCTTAAATACTTTAAATAAGTTTTTGAGAAATTTGAAAATTAGGTTCGGTATTCTTTTGTACTGTACAAACTTTTTCACAGATTTTCAAAATCAGGGTCAGTCGGAAAAGGCCAAACAAACTAATTTTCTTTGCCTTCTGCCTTACCCTTTCAATTATGTTAGCATTAGTTGTTCCAAAATTAAATATTGAGTCAGTAAAAATGTTTTATCATTATTAATTTCTAAAGTAAAGGCGTTATAGCAGAATTCGTTTAAGCATCAATTGGCCATTTTAGCAAATCCACTCAAAAGTAAAAATATATATATAGTTACTAATAAAGCTATGATCACTACAAGTTGGGCCCATAGACATAACACAACATGAAACAAAATTTCACATATAATTGGCATTAAGGCCCAGTCTATCACTTAGCATTCAATTGCCTACAGAGGTTCAGACTTGGACATGAATTCACTAGTTAGCTAGGAAGCTTGCTATTACATGAATTCATCTTAGGTTTTGCAGATATGTACTACAGAGGGGGAGGGGAACGTACCAAAATTGAACATCTATGTACCTGCCAGGCTTTTCTCCATAATATACCATTGTTTTTTTACTTGAAATTACCCAGCATGTAGTATATAGGAATGACTATCAATTGTCACTAAAAAAAAAAATCTTAATACAAAAAAAACATTCCAAACTGAGTAAATATCATTGAAACAAAAGAAATTTGGAGGAAAAATATGAAAACTTGAAAAGAAAAGCACACTATTTTATATCAAATTGTGTGCATTTTAAGAAAATTTCCCAATGATATCCATTTCGGGCTGATTGGTCTATTTCCTCTGTAATAATAAAACTCACTGATCATAATACCAAGATTGTAGAAAAAGCACCCAAGAGGCAGGCACATATACATACATCAATATGACAACTTCCCCTTCAACCCCCTGGATGTAGCCAAATTGCTCGCTGGCAATAAACTGATTACAATCAAGAAGGGCTGGCCAAGATACATCAGGATTTCACACATAACTGTCCCCACATATCATTTTTGGCTAGGTTAGACAGCTACTTAGGTCTCACACTGTATACGTCTAGCACTCATCCACAGTATTCCTGGCTACGTCAATCTGTCGACAAGTGGCTGGCTGGCTGGCTATATTGGTGTAGGGGCTGGCTAGAAACAGCAGTAGTCTTTTCTATACATTGTATGTACATAGTCTATGTAACATCTCTCATCTTCACCATTTTGTCCTAGGGGCAAAACAAAATAATTAGAAATTAATGATGAACATCTCCACAGTCTGCATGGTACACTTACAACATCAACAGTCGTCATATGAGTACAAGAAAGTTGTATCTGCAATAGCTGCCATTTTTCATAAATTTAGATTGCACACTGTATAATCTCCAGTCTTGTCAGTGGTTCCTGAAATGGTTCTTCAGGTGACTGTGTCACCTGCTGAACCTTTTCAGGAGTCACTGACATAAGTCAGGGAAATTTTGGGAGATTATACACATTCTTGTGACAAGGTGTTAAATGAATATAACTTAGGGCAGCCATTGCAGATACGACTTTCTTGCACTCCCATGACCAACTGTCTACTGTTAAAGACAATTTCACATATATCACTAGCATTTTAATTTGTTTACACCTAATTTGTTAATTTTGAAAGATGCCAAAAAATGAAACATAGCAAACCATTCTTTGATAGAAGCTTGATGTCATTGAGTAAATTAACATGTCTCGTCATGAGTGCAGGAAAGTCGTATCTGCAATAGTTGCCACTTTACAGAAACTTGCAATGCGCACTGTAGAATCTCTAGGGTGATTCCAAAGTAACGTTTGTGACCAAAAAAGTGAAAAATTTCATGTTTAAATGGCTTCAGAACCTAGCATTCAATCCACAAGTTTGTTGTTGATAATAGTGCTCACTGGTTGGGTCAACTAATTGCCAAACTTCTGAATAAAGTTCATGTAACGTTCGGTAACGCTTGTGACATCGCACGGAAGCAGTATTTTGCTCTAAATGACTTAACTAAAATATCTCTGATGTGTTAGCGAATTTTGTATTGCGCATCACACAGATGATGGGTAACATATCTATAAATAATTTCATAAAATGGTAGGAAATTCTATAGTCAGGATTTCTTTCAATGCATTGTTTTGTTTGGTAACGTTTGTGACATTTTAGTGTAACTTTTTGGTAACGTTTGTGACATTTTTAAATTATAACATGTGCTCATTCATGCACTGATAGAAAAACTCAAATTTTCTGTTTGAGAAATACTTCTCACCTACCAAGTAACAAACATATGCATGAAAAACTTGCTTATATGGTCAAATAAAAAAGCTGATTTTTTGCTGGAAGTCAGAAAAGTTTCATGAGCCTCTAGTCTTGGGTCCATTGCTCTTGAAATGGTGTTTCAGGTGACCTGTAGAATTATTTCAAGAGCCACTGACATGTGGGAGAAACATTTTGAGGGATATTTTTGCATTTTGGTGACAAGATGTTACATAGACATGACACATGGCAGCCAATGCAAATACGACTTTCATGCACTCGCTTGACGATTAGTGAAATGTGCAAAACATTTAATATCCCTGCTTTTTGCAGTACAATATGGACCAAGTATATAGCCATGAAGGCTCATTCCCTAATTCAAGTTTTAATTTATAGAGCACACTCAAATATCACCTGGTTTTTCTAATCATATTTCAAGTGCTGCAGTCTCAATACTACATTATTGTTAGAGTTAAATTCTATGGCAGACGGAATAAATTGAAAATAATAGCAGTGACGTACGCTGATGAAAAATACTTTTTCCATATAGCAAGTCATTGGTTGGGACAAAAAATAAAATACTTCTGTCTAAGTGAGTATGGCAAAAATGGTTTAAGTGTTATGCTTTTTTTTAATCATATTTTTATACTTGGAAAAGTTAAGTCATATGTGCTAGATGTTGTTTTACTGTTCATAAACCAGCATTGTTTATGCATCTGGGTAAGCATTGACTGAAGTTTATTAAGAATTTGACCTAAAAGATTACAGTAGCTTATGATATCCTACGCAAAATCTTTAATAACCCTTACTCGCCTCTATCCAACAAAATCCAACTAGCGAAAATCAAAAAATTAACTTAAGTACGAATATGTCATAGATGGGGGTTATATATATGGGCACGGAAGTGCGGCTGAGGCAGGTCATACTTGACGGCTAAACATTGGATCGGGATGCGACAGGTCAAGGGTTTGAATCCACAGGGGACGGGAAATGTTTGTGTAACTTATTCAGACTTAGATAGTTTTTAAGCATTTGGGAGTTTGGGTTAATGTTACAAACTGGGCGTAGGAGAAATGTGGACTTTTGGAAGTTGATAGTCAACTACAAATAGTCAACTACCAATTTCCAGTTGTTAGAATATTCTCCACTGATTAAAATTGATAGGGATTTTACCATCTCCCATATTGTAAAACAAAACAAAACATTAAATAAATAAATAAATACAAGGGATTTACAGTGCACTATGCTTCCCTGATTTGTAATTCAAAACAGTCCCAGCACACTTTGCAGGTTTGCTGACTACTGTGGACCAAGCAATCTCCAACCAAGCATCATGTCTGGTTGTGCAGGAATCTCTAGGGGCGCTGAATCTTGATCGGCCTAAAGATGCACTATCACTGCCAGGATCAGCTTTCAGACGGGTTTCCAGAAAACAATTAACAGCGAGTTCCTTGTCTTAGGGAATTTCAAGCACAGGCAACTTTTTGGCACCAGCAGGGTTCGAACACGGAATCTTCCACACCGCAAGCGAGGGCCTACTGTTTGAGCTAACTTGACTGCTAAAAGGGCATCACACATTGCGCTAAGCGTTAAATCCAATTCTAAAATCAATAAAGGCTTGCCACTGAGACAGAAGTGTATTTGTTTGCTTTGGTCTTACAGTTCATTTTGATCTCTGGAAAGGTGAACATATCTTTGGAAAATTTAAACTTGAAAAAAAAATAATCAAAAATAATATATGGAATCACATCATTATTAACAGGTTTCTCAAGTGAATAAAACAAACTATGAACCACTGAACTGCCCAGGGCTAGAATTTTGACAAGAATCTGAGAATCGATATTTGCAATTATTCTCGTAGAATCCAAATATGAGAATCAATTTATATCTCATTGAAGTATTTAGTAAATGTAACTATTTCCATTAATTTTGATTCTAGCAAACCTAAATGAAATTAAATTCTACCCCTAATTTCTCAACCAAGCAAGCAGCCGCAAAATACTCTGCTTTTTAAATATTTTATTCCAATGCTGTCTCGTACCTGACCAGTCATATTTTCACCATGTTAAAGATAAATAGCCTGTTGTCCTCAGGAGACTGCCACTGTCCACCATGTTCTTACTACTAAGAGGAAAAGGGATGTTATTTTCAAATGTTTAAGTACTGGCTGCGAGATTTTATCAAACCCTTGGGAGTATAAAGTAATGCATAATGTATCAAATGTTGCTTGTGTAACATTTTGTCTAAAACATGTAATCTTTATTATTTTCTTGTGCCTGATCAAGGTTTGTACATGTATAAAAGCATGGACATTTCAGACTGTTAAAGTAATGGCTGTTAAATTTAGTGGAAAAAAACACAAATTTTCCAATTTGTGATGCAATAAGATTTCAAAATTGTATTCCGCTCCATGGCAGTTCTACTAAGAACAGTGTTTATGAATTTTTCAGCTGTTGGAACAATGTCTATGATATGATACAAAACAGGACTAAATCTAGTCCTGGACTAAGTGAAATTGATTCCTGAAAATCCCTGAAAAATAACACATTTTCTGGAATTGATAATTTTATGCCCTTGCTTAAAGGAGCATTGTCCGATTCCTTCAACTTTTTGAGGTTTTGGTGCCAAAATGTTGCTCATATTTTTCTCATATTACCCATTTGAAATTTCACGGCTCTGCTTTGTACCGTTTTGGAGATCTATTAAAATGCGTTTATAAATTATGGTAACAATAATTAATTTATACAGTTACTAAGCTCCTTTAACTATAATCTATGCTGAATTATATATAATTTGACCATTTTTCATACCATATTGACGCTGAGCTCAATATGACAAATTAATCATGCCATTGAGTGCTATATTGATTTCAATTATATTTACTTTTTTTAAATATTTCCCAGAAATATGTTGACTTTATTTTACAAAAATTGACAACTTGTTTAAATGTATTTTAACATGAATTTTAAACTGGGCAACCACACAACCTAAATGACAGTCAGCGAAAAAATCACTGACCATCCAGGCTTCGAACCTAAGACCTTGGCATTACTAGCGCTACACTCTACCAACTGAGCTAATGAGTCAGATGGGAAAGAGCGGTCAATTTTATATCTATAGGCCTTCAGTTCTAACCCCGTTCATCTGATATCCTCTCATCCGAGAAGCTTTGATAGAGGATATAGAAATCAATGTTTAAACGTAGATTATTCTTGGACTCTTAATGATATTTTATAGGATGGCCAGATTATTTGTTAGTCACCCACCAAAAAGGAGATATTATTCATACAGACTGGCCTTTCCAAAAGAAAAAATAATGTCTTCAATTTGCATTTTTCATTCATCTGAGAGAGAAAAACAAAATGAACTTGATCCCATCTTACCTTGTGTTCTGGACAGATCATGGAGTAATTCTCTTCTTGAAGTTGACAACCTGTGCAAAAAATAAAAGATTATATTATAAGTTAAAGTTATAGACGTATGGCAAAGCATATGACTAGCCCACTCAAAGGTCAGGTGCGGCTTTGCATAAAATAAGGCTTTCTTGATAATTCACACTTAAAAATCATCGTTTCACTGCTGTTTCTGAACATAATAATTTTAGAAGAATAAAAACAGACGGTGGCAACTCAGTGCCCACATAACTCGGCAAAAATAAGAGGTGACAGCCAAGGGTGCCCCATCAAATATTGTTACAGGCAAACGAAAAGGAGTTAAAAAACTTACATCACTAAAATTAAAATGGCAATGAATTAAAAGTTGATTTTTTTAATCGTAATGGCAATGAATTAAAAGTTGATTTTTTTAATCGTCTCTTAGTGAAAAAATGTTTTCGGGAATTGTGCCAGTCATGTTATACTATCATATTTTGGCTGAATGTACTCAATAAACTAACTTCTTTCAAATTTAGACAAGGTGAAATATTTCTAGATCTGAGCAGTCATTCTTTATGACAACCCAGTGTCTACCATTCAAATGCCACACATGTACAGTCTAAACTCCAAAGCTCAAGATGAATGGTAAAGGCGAGGCCCTACCCCTACCACTTTGCCACATGTGATGCATATAAGTCATTCTACAATCTATAATAAATGAATATACCATACAGTTATCGCTTAATGAAAATATTTCTTTGAAACAGTTTTTTTTTCATGAACAGTCTCATGGTTGGAGCAAAATGTAATCCCTCACATGAGACATATTCCATATAAAAAATCACTTCAAGCAATGGGCTGATTTCTTTCACTTCCACAGCAAGTGTTGACTTGAGGCCACCAAGGATATTTTGCAGAAGAATTTTTCATGAAAAGAAGATGATGAAACCGTTTTTCCACAGTTGATTTAGAGTTTAAAGCATCGTTACACAACTAAACGGAAAAAGAAATAAAGTCATGGGGGTTACACTTGCGGTTAGATGGTAATTTGAGAAAATTGTGAAAATTTAACCCTTGTGAAAATATCCCTGTTTACATCAGTAACATTGTGTTATATCCTATTCCCCGGGGGTCCTATTCCAAGAAGGCTGGAAAAAATGCTCCTGAAATTACCCTTTAGGCTGCCTGTATGATATTATGACTATATAGCATAGGCCCTAAGCACATTAATTGTGCACTTTGTGATAGAAG